>JARHVA010001532.1:2140000-2432500 GCA_037957365.1 Torreya grandis | reverse complement strand
AAAATTAAGTATTAATCAAAAATATTCTTTTCCTTATTATATATAACCTTTGAAATTTCCTTGGATTCGTATTATTAAATTAGGAGAATAGGTTCAAAAATTTCTATCATATCAGATTCAATTTAGATAGATATTTTGACTTATATATAGATAAGTCAATACATCTCTTTATCAGGGTAATTTATTATTTATTTAAAAAACTATAAAGCATTTCGTCATATGAAAATATTAATCATAATCTATAAAAATCAGAAATTCTTTAATCCTCCAAGATTTGTGAATTTCTTGGTATTTTCAAAGTGTTTTCAATATCTAAAACATAGTATTCATAGGAGGGTATTTAATTCAAAGACTATTTTTTTCTAATTTTTCATGAGCTCTAAAATATTTTTGAAATATTAAATTTCATCTCTTAGAACTCTGCTTTAAGCATTACATTGTAAATATTTAAATCATTATAAAATCTGATTTTCATTTCTCCTATTTCATATTTTAAATATATTTTATATTTTATTTAATACATTAATTTACTGTTCAATCCATTTTGAAACTTTTGAAATAGAAACTGAATATTTTCATTAAATCTAGCCTTTGATAAAAACATTAATATTTATGGCTTGTTTCTGACATACTCTAAAGTCTTAGAAATTTTAAAAATCTATATTTAATTTTCTCAAAATTTTAAAGCCTGGTCAATCTTAAAAATACTACACTTAAGTTTATAATATTGTTTTGTTTCTTCATAGTTTTACTTCATTGTTTAAAATTATAATACAAGCACATCTACTTCAGTAACAAAAGATCGTCAAGTCCTTATAAGCATATTAATGATGATTTTGACAAGCCTAGAATTTAAGGACCAATAGGAACATGTGACCTGAAGCATGAAAAAATTAAAAATAAAATAATTTTTTTTTAATTAAAATATGGGAAATAGATAAATGGAATAAGTTATGCTTAAGGAAAATAAGGTAAAATAATATTAACACACAACTAGTTCCATATAAATGGTACTACAGAAAAGTATATTTTTCATCTAAATAACGCTAAAAGTATGAATAGAGAAATATAATGACATTATTATACATTGGAAAAGCCTAATGTTATCAAATTAATATAGTATATCCAAAGATAATAATATGGAATGGAACGAAATGAACGTAATCCTTGAAATATTGCTGATGGGAAAATTACTTTAAAAAGTGTAAATTTTTCAAATTGTTAAATTACATTCTCTTTGAAATGCAAAGATTGTTCCATGTAGAATGTTTCATTCATAAATGGATGTCATTCTATTTATAAAATTTTATTGATTTTTATTGGTATTTTTTTTTATTGATATGAATTGAATTTTATATTGAATTATTTCATTAGATAATTTTAAAAATTTATGAAATGTTTGGACTTGGAAATCATGAAAAACTTATATTTTATAAGTACACATTTGTAATAAAGGATGGTAACTTTTAATGTTCCAATTTTTCGAGTTAAATGTTGGATTTAATACTTCAAATTTCAAAAACAACAGTGTACACGTGTATATGCACTAGTTATGGTATTATGAGTCCATGTATATTTGGATAAATATTTGTATGTCAATTCTAATCACATTTATGAATGATGTAAGAAACCCATGCTAACATTGAACTTTTTATCATTAATTATTGTAATGTTTACTTAAAGTTTAAACCTACATAAAAATATGGAAGAAGGATGTAATGTTTTGTAAAGTTATATATAATTAAATATGATATATATTTTATTGAAAAATATGGTGTTTAATAAATTTGAATAATTATATAACATTTAAATATAAGGTTTATGTTTTTATTGTTTTTTTTAATAATAACAGAAAAAATAATAAAATATAAAATTATTTAGGTAATAAGTATAATAATAATTTTTAAGAAATAAGTAAGGATTAAATGAAAAATAATACGTGTACCCCTTCATAATAAGCATTGTAAGTAGGGGACTCCATTCAATAATTGGTCCCTCTCATCTATCAACCTTTATTAGTTATTATAGTTTTCATCTTTTGAGTATTATTTTACATGTGTTTATGGGATTTTATTCATACCAAAAATTATTATAGAAAAGTCCCTCTCATTAATGTATTGGTGATAATCCACTCCAAGGCAAAAGTTGCATATTTCAATTTTATATATAACCATATGGTGGAATAATGATGAGCTCAATGGCTATTTAATTTGGATGGTTCGGATATGGTAAGTGTCTAACACAACTCAAAAAATGTAAGAGTTAACCTATGGTGGATGAGCAGATCTAAATTGAAGTGGATATGATCAATAAAGGATAAAAAGATGGAAAAGTAGGGTAAAAAAGAAGGGGTTATAAGGTTTAATTTAAGATTAAACCCTTCAAGTTGAATTACAATATTAAGCTGAGCATATGTGATGAACCAGTGTTTGTTATGGATTAACTGCAAATATTAAAAAAATCAAACATAATGAAGAATCTAATGAAATAATAGCAATATAATCCAATTCTTATAATCAAATGTATTGTTAGTACTAAATTATTATGCATATCAAATGTCCCTAAAAATTGTTAAAATGATCTATAACCAAAGAGTTATTAATATAGAATGTTCAATCCAATTACTAAAAATAAAACACATATGAAACCTATTATAGGCTTATTAACTTTATCTATATTCTTAGAAGAAGCATAAAAATGTGGAAGAGATAATACATTCACACAAATTTATAGAAAAGTTAAGAAACATTATTTGCTTGCAATAATAACCAAGATTTTACTTAGTTTACAATGAATGATATTCAAGCTTATATAAATTTAGATGTGCACCACATCATATTAAAATATCATAGCATATTTAAAAGATCTAAAATAAGGTTGTCTCTTAATTTGACATGTAGACTTTGTATGACTAAAATGTTTATAAATGAAAAAGTTTTAATTGTAACTTTATAGTCTACATGTACAAAGATATAAATAAATGTGCCAAAATTATTCTCAAATAATCACTTTACAAAGTTTGACTGGGTGTGATAGTGAAGACTTAACTTGGACTAGACTAAACTTTAGTTGGAATTGATTGACTTAGAGAACTAAAAACATAGGATGCTCATGTGACACCAACTATGAAGTGACCAAACATTACCATCGAAAATTAATATGTAATTGTAGTTTCCAATAAATTTGGTTTGGATTGGCCATGTAGAGGATATGTAATATAAGAGCTTGTAGAGAACACAGTTGTTACTTAAGTACATTTCAATGACTATGTAAAAGTAGGTGTAGTTGTCAATGTTTAGGATTGAAATAAAAAAATTCCTACTTAGTTAATCAAATAATTTTTATTCTTTGTATACTCTTTTATTCTATGATATGTAGCCATACATGATTCAAAGTCTATCTCAATGACTTGAAAATTAATGATTGGAAGTTTGAACAAAATTTATATTTTATCAATTTTATATTCAAGCTTAATGAATTTTTTAAATATGCATCTAAATATTGTGCTTGGGTTACCTTGTCCCAACAAAGGTGATTATTTATATAACTTGATCACTACTCCCAAAAATTGTGTTTTGTACTCTTGTTTTTAAAAATTCAATGTCTAATCAAAGTAGATTGTCAAAGAATGCTTTAATCGTTACCTATCCTAGCAATATATATATATATATATATATATATATATATATATATATATATATATATATATATATATATATATATATATATATATATGATCTTATGCTATTGTTTATTCATTTTCCCCTTTAATTCTTACATTTGATTATGCCACTTTGTGAGACTAATCCTCATATTGTTCACATAGTTTTATGATAAAGCTATGTTTGAAAGTTAGCAAATAAAGATCTGGATATGATTTCTATCTTGATACCTTTAAAACTAAATTCAACTTGGAAACAATTTTTTTCAAAAATTGATATAAATTCACCATAGTTTTGCATTGTGATTGTTATTTTCCTCTAGATATTCATATGGATCACACAATGTCATAAATTTTATTAGTTGAGATCTTCACATTATCTAATATGTCCTATGGGACCTTAATTCTAATTTGCACTTCCAATATATCCTAGGGAAACCTCAAAATAATTTTGGCCTTCTATGGGCCTCTAATTTTGATAATAATAGTAGAAAAAAATGTCAATTGGACCTTACTAACCTTAATGTTGGATCCAATGTATGCAAACCAAGTGATATCAATGGATAAATTATATGGGCCCTAATTCTAATGCCTAATAAAACCTATTTATGTGGGTAATGTACACGAAATATTATTCCAGGAATGTCCATCTCGTTTAAGGATCGATGATAACTCATTCCAAGGAATGAGTTACATGTCTCATATTTTTCAATAAACATGTGGTGCAATAGTAATGACTAGAGTTATTATTTACCTCATATGGTTTGGATATGGCAAGTGCATAACACATAATCTAAAAATTATAAGAGTTAACCTATGGTGGATGAGCATATCTAAACTAAGCTGGATCGTATCAAAAAAGGACAAAATGAGGGAAATATAGGGTATAAAAGAGGGTGTTATATGGTCCAATTACATATTCAACCCTTATAAGATGACTTACTATACTAATCTAATCATATTTCATGAACCAATGTCTACTGTAGCTTCACTGTAAGTACAAAATACAATAAAACATAGTGAAGAGTCTAATGAAATAATTGTAATATGACCCACTTAGTATAATAAAATATGTACTTACTAAGAGATTACTATGCATATTCAATGTCAATAATAAATTTTTAGTATGATCTATAACCCAATATTTGATTAAGACTAACATAATTTTGTTTCCAATCATTGAAAATAAAACATATACACAACCATTATAGATTTATAGACTTGATGGATATTCTTAAAATAAATATAAAAAATTGTAAGAGACAACACATTAACACAAACGTATAGAACAATTTAGAAAATTTCTTGTCTTGCATTAATTTCCAAGCTCTTTTATAATGAATGAAATTGAAACATATATAGTTCTGGATGGGCACTGGCTCATCTTGAAATCTCATTGCATATTTATAATATCTACAATAAGAATGTCTTTTAAATTGACATGTAGAATTTTCATGATAAAATGTTTAAAAATAAACAATTATTAATTTAAATTTATAGTATTCACGTATAAATATATAAATATCCATGACAAAATTAGACTCAACTGCTCAATTTAAAAAGTTCAAGTTGGAATGCTAGTGAAGACTCCACTTGAACTAGACTAAACTCTAGTTGAAGCTAATTGACTAAAAGAATTGAAAAAAATGGGATGTTGATGTGACACTGACTATGGAGGGAATATAGATTTCCAAATTAACTAAAGATACAACTATAACTTCCACTAAAACTAATCCTAACTAAGCATGCAAAGAAGATATAATAGAATCACTTATATAAAACATGGATTTACTAAAGTATGAATGAATGCATGTGTATAATAAGTAGATATAGTTGTATATATTTGGGATTCTAGTCATGAATCCCCTTGTTAGGAATACAAATTATTTTTCTCCTCTTTATACTCTTTTATTTTATAATATGCAACCATTCATGTTGTAAAGTTTATCTCTATGAATTCAAAATTAGTGACTAGGGGTTTAAAAAAATATTGTATTCATAAATTTTATTTTAAAGCCATCCAAAGTTTTTAAATATTCATATAATTCTCATGTTCTTGGGATAACTTTTTTTTAGAAAAGGCAATAAGTTGCTTAACTTGATCACTACTCCCAAAAACTGTGTTTCTACTCTTGCTTTAAAATTGTCAATAGATAATCATAATAGATTTTTAACAAATAGTTTAGTCACTACCTACCCTATTGGAGTATATGTACTAGTCATATACTTATCTCAAAGTTTTTTTGTGGCCTTATTATCTTGGCTTGTTAGTTTCCTCATTAATTATCATATTTGATTATGCCACTCTATGAGATGGATCCTCTTATTATTTACATAGTCTTGTGCTAAATTTATGTCTTGAAGTTATAGTAAATTAACATACAGATATGATTTATGTCGTATTGTCTTAGTAATGAAATGAAAATTTGCATCCAAAATTTTCAAACGTTAATGAAAATTCATCACATTACCCATTGTGGTTATGATTTTGCTTTATATCTTGGTATGGATCACAAAATATCATAAATAGTCTTGGCCAAGATATGCACATTATCTGATATGTCATGTTGGACCTCTATTCTACCTTGTGCCTTTAATATCTTATTGGTATATTGCAATCCATGAAACATTTTTATCATATTTCCCCCTATGACATCAACCATAGATATGGGATGTTATGGATCTCATCATATTATCAAGGCATGGTTTTCCTCTTCTGAGTCATTGAGAAGAGATCCTTCTCTCTCCTAAACTCAATTTGTTTGCCTCCATTAGTTAGTATCATCTTTATTAAAATTTTCAATTTATTAGACATTTCATATAACTCTATAGTCGTCTTTGGTTCTTCAATGATAACCAAATATTGTTTAAAATTTTTATCATCTTGGTTTTGCTGAATCCATGGGTCTATCACTAATAGGTCATAAGATGAAAAATAGATAGAGGATGAGATGGTATGAGATGAAGGGATCTATGGGGTGGGCATAAGGGCAAATGCATCAAGTGAAGGACATGAACTGGGTGATGTGGAAGGTAAAAGTGTATGGAAAGGTGGACTGACCATTTTTTCTTTATGAATCTTGGTCTATGGAGGAGTTATAATGACATACTCTATAAGATTAGGAGACTCATAGACCGTGACTGATGGTGATTCTATCACTAAAAAATCTAATTGTATAAAAATGGGTGTCTTTAATGGATATGTGATAAAAATAGATAGGGATACTAAATCTTCAAAACATGGGTTGGTCACTGCTATATCTATGCTAGTTGTTTAAAAAATATGTCATGTACTACCAACCTATTAAAATTTATGATAATGGTGTAATTGGTGTACATGTGAGATTCATAGTGTTAATGGTAGTAGAACTGACTAAATAATCCAAAATTATAGTAATATTAATAGTATAAACATTAGTGTAAGAAGTTTTAGTCAAATTCACTGAGATTTTAGTAATGAGAGGGATATTAAAGAATTTTGGATAACAAAATAAACATGGGAAGTAGCGACTTGTGCTAAATTATATTAGTATCTATTGAAGTGACTAAGAGGAACAACTAAGTAAATTTATGTCTTTATCCAAAACATGACCAATGTGTCTCTTTGCATTATTAATATGAAGAGAAGTAGGGATTTGAGTTATAAAGGTTTCCTATGTAGGGATATTTTTTAAAATTTCAAATGAAGCCTCTTCCTTTGGGTCATATTCATAGCTTTCATCTAAATTATATTATTCTGTAGACTTGTCTATATGTTCTTCTAATAAATATTATTCTATGCATTCATATTATGTGTCTGAGTAAAGGATCCCTAATGATGTTCCTAAGTATTAGGGTGGCCTCTCATCTTCTTGTATAACCTTAGGAGTTTTCAAAGTGATGGGTAAAGTACTCCTTACTTGAGTTGACACAAGAGGGCTAGTTGTAGTGTGTATTGGAGGAGAAGTAAGTGAATGAGTCAAAATTGGTGATAGAATTGCTGAGGCTATGGTAACTACTAGAGTGAATGCAAAAGTGACATTTGGAAATAAAAGTGCTCCTATGTCAATCGAAATATATTCTTGCTTTATATGTTTTGTCTTTGGAAGGTTATTTAAGAATCTTTCTTTAAAATTATTATGAGTCTCTTCCTCCAGATCATCCTCTTATTAAGGTTTTTAAGTTAGAGCTATAGCTTGGCCCTTATATTCTAACTATATCATATCTACATCATTCCTAGTGATGGAAGGATCATATCAGATCAATTTAAATAATATCATTAACATCCCTGCACTTATCATTTTTTAGTATACTTTACAGTCATCTTTAATGTTCAAAAAAATAAAATTATATCCATACTCTTTATGGCCAAAATTATTCATGAAACTGCCATCAAAACTATTTATGTGTTACACCACCACCCTTGTGAGGTCCCAATATATGAACTCTGCTAATATGAAATAGAAAGAGCCTCTATGATAAAAGGTCATAGTTAATTGTTCTTAATTTTGGAACTGTTACCTTCTAGTACTGAGGGTTATCATCTAAAATTTTCACACTTTATCCCTTCTAATATTTTCATCAATGCTATTGGATAAAAAGTAAGCAATTTTTTATTTTACTAGCATTTTTGGGATGATCTTAGATATATATAATGGGGCCACCAATGTACCATTAACTATAACAATTGTATGATTAGGATAGAACCATTTATCCCTAAGTGATTTAAGTGACCTTTTTATCTCTACAAAGAACCTTGGCATTGGTTGTTCATTAATTACCTTGAGTACCTTTTGATAAAAAGTGCCTTCTATCTTTACATGTGATATCTAATTTTTTTTTAATGTGATAAAAATCAAAACATCACATATTATTTTGTGTCAACTTAGTTTCTAGGGAGAGATGCTAGTGGAGCTCAAAGTACCACAAACAATAATTACTGAATATGAAAGCACAAACAAGTTATAATTTTATCTATTATGTGTGACTCTTGGGATTTCAGATTGTAAATTATGATCTCCCCTAATGAAGGGAATCCTTTATATTGTAAAATCATGGATAATAAGGGAACCCAAAGTTCATCGACATAATTTATGGATGGGGTTCCATGTAACTTATCTAACAATGCCATGGAAATTCTAGTAGCAAGTCTAAAATGGGAAATTGGGACCTTTTCATTATGGTATTATTTTTTGTATTTTTATCCCATCCTTTCAACATTTACCTAAATTTATTTTCATTGAACCATTCCTTGACTATTTTTTGATTATATGGCATGCTTTGTTTTTGTGGTCAGTAACACTTATCGAATGCTTCACCAAGTACACAAGGTACTAGTTTTATGGTATTGTTTTTGTGGAATATGTCTATTGTGCATTCACATGATGCAAATAAATTAAATACTAGGCCTAAACATGTTAATACCTTGGGCCCAACCTCCTATTTTTTAAGTTTGATAGATTTTATGGAGAGAAACTCATCTTTATATTCCCTCTAATTGAGATTCATATTATTAGCATCGTTATATGGATGGGGAAATTCAACCTATGTATAAATAGTATAATAATAATGGAAGAAATTATAAAAATAAATTGGGTCGAACTTCATATCCTTGAACTCTTGATTAGTCCCAAAACGAAAAATGAGGGAGTTGGTTCCTAGTTTTTAATTTCAATTACCATTTTTACTAAGCTCTTTGTTTGTCTTGAAAATTAGGGATTTTAGTGATTGTAGAGATATAGATATCAATTCCAAAGTAAACAAACTAGAAAATGTAGTTTGATTTTATTTGGGAACATAACATATAGTCTAGATGCAAGTGGTGAATTCATTGCTAAAATCCTAAATTTTTTAGAATTAATTGCATGATAATGACCTCTGTCAACGATCTTTCTAATTTTAATTTGATTTTTATGTCACAAGATTTCATTGGGATTTGTTTGACATTTGTTAATTTGTCATTAATTTTGATTGCTTGGTCATCCCTTTAACCTTTAATGTGTTCTTTTTCCTTTATAGTTGTCATTATATCACCTAGTCACAATATATTTGCCTTTCCCTTTGTAGTTGACTATGTTAATAGTCATGTGTTATCTCTTTGCCTTCTTGTTTGAATACGAGTTTTCATCAATTTTTAAAATATGTTAATGTAAGGAGTACCGACATGATGACATATGGCATGACACACGACAAATGACTATGCAATAGATAGACACTTGGAGGAATATATGAGTGACATGTGGTATCTGACTATGTAGAGGATGAAACATGATATTCTATCATTATGTTACCTGGTTTGTGCCTTTATATTCTATTATTTTGGCTACAAGATTTTGTGCAATGAGATGATGATGCATGGCATGATATTTTTCAGTAGGCTAGGCTCTTATCTTTGTAATTTAGTCTTTTATCTAAAGTCTATGGTAAAGTAAGATGATGACACATGGTGTAATCCCACTCAGTCAGTTCATTGTTGGTTCTCATGATTTATAATTTTGAGAAAAGAGCTATGATGAGATAGGATGAAGACACATGGTTGAATCTCTTATCGTTATTCAGTCACTTTGTTTCATGGCTTAGACAAATTTATAAAAATATACAATGAACCAAAATGGTGCAAGTGGAATGATATCGTTCAATCAGCATGATGAAGATTTATAAATGTAATATGTCTTTGATATGAATGCTAAAAAAATGGTTTGTATACTAAGCTGATGATGCATCATTGTATTGTTTAAAGTTTGAAAAATACATCATCGATCATTCAATTTTAAGTGTCGAAGTGACATGTGGCAAAAGTTGATGCTAACTTGTAAACTTGATAAACATGGAAATAAAAATGATTAACCCAGTTTGTAAAATTAATCAAATTAACATGAAATCTGACCTTTCCATAAATTATTGCCTCAATTTTAAGCCAAAATTCATGAAATAAAAACAAAATAATAACACTTAGGTTTAGATAGCTTTGGGGTCCAAAGTCATTTCATGTCTTCATAGGGACCAAATATGGATTTTTTTTGGACAAATGGGTTCCTATTTGATTTTTAAAAAAATAGAACATGTTGATCAAAACAAGGTGTAGTATAAGATAAATAGACTTCGACTAAACTATCTTTAAATATCTAACTCTACATACCTAATTTTGATATAGGATTAAATATTATTATATTACAAAAGTATTAATAGTATTATTTTTACTTTATTATTTTGTTTTAAATTAAAATTATGAAAAATAAAAAAATTTAAATTGAAATATATATTAACTCTAGAAGATATGATTAAAAAAATTACGTAATTTTTTTATCATTTTATGCTTTTGATTTATGCAAAAAGTAATATTTAAAATCGAGGAAATTGTTATATTATTCATTGTTTTCTAAATAATGACAAAGAGATATATATTATTATATTACGTTATTCATTGTTTTCTATTACATTAGTTATTGTTTCCTAAATGATGATAAAAGATATATATCTAAACCAAGGAATTTTTTATATTATTCATTGTTCTCTAAATGATGACAAATGGGTCTATATTGTTATATTACGTTATTCATTGTTTTCTATTACGTTATTCATTGTTTCCTAAATGATGACAAAAGGGATATATATCATGTGATATATATCCCTTTTGTCATCATTTAGGAAACAATGAATAACGTAATAGAAAACAATGAATAACGTAATATAACAATATAGACCCATTTGTCATCATTTAGAGAACAATGAATAATATGACAATTTCCGTGGTTTAAAATATTCCTTTTTCATAAATCAAAAGAATAAAAGAATAAAAGAATTAACTAATTATCTTTTTGTCATCATTTAGAAAACAATTAATAATATAACAATTTCTTTGGTTTAAAATATTTCTTTTTAATAAAATAAAATAATAAAATTACATATTTTTTAAATTTATTATATCTCTTTGTCATCATTTAAAAAACAATAAATAATAGGACAATTTCCTTGGTTTAAAATATTCGTTTTTCATAAATCAAAATAATAAAATTATAAAAGAATTACGTAATTTTTTAATCACATCTTTTAATGTTATATAACATTTTAATCTCCGCCAACACTTTTTGTATCTTAAAAGTCTTTCATGACCAAGACACGAAATTAGTTTCATTAGGTGTACATTACACAGCCACATGTTTAGGTTGTAGGTTCTACGAATGCCGTGAAAATTAATTTCCAGTTTACTCATGACCCACGATGTTCATATTTTCGATCATTCGTTTTTATGAAAATCTCCCTGCAAACACAAATATACGCACCCTTTGTTGATAACTTTAGTTTGTAAACAAGGGTGTGCCAAACTTAAATCTCATATCATTCATGTGAGAATGGATATGCTCACCCTATAAAAGGCCATTCTTATTTAGACATGTCTTCAATAGTTTAAGGTATGTAGAAGATTCTACTATTTAGATGTGTGGTAACAAAAAAGAAAAAAAATTGTAGCGCCTCCTTCAACCGATCCTCTTTACCGAGTGCACGGAGATCGAGATTGTTATTGAAACTGGAAAAAGATGCCATAATATAATTGAGAAAGGTTTATTTCTAGGCTTCTCAGTACATTTTGTGGATTGTAGATCTAACGAAGTCCCCTTTTCATTATGCTGAAGTTGTATAGTTTGTCTGTGCAAGCAAAACACATAATGTGGCTACGTGATGAGACTTTGCTAGTCCGGAGGTCGAATCATGCACCATTGTAAGTTTACTAGTCCGGAGGTCGAATCAAGGGGATAAAGATGATCCCCCCATCATGCACCATTGTAAGTTTATTTTTTGTTATTGTTTTTTGGTTGGGAATTAAGGTATGTTAAGTATGACAATTCTTAAGTTTATTTTCATGTAATAAATTTAGCATTTATTTGTGCTCTATAGTTCTTTAGCTGGTATTTTGATTATCTTGTACTTTGAAAAGTGATGAATTAGTTGTTAAAAGATGTCCACTTATTAATATATTATAAAAACTCTTTTTAAAGTATATTATGATCATTTTTATAATTTTAAGGGTTAAAAGTCGCTGAATCTATTTTAGATGTGAAAGCACATATGCACCACACTTCATGAGAGGTTGAACACATGGGTGCATATGAGAACATATGGACATCGCACCTCATAAGAAGTTGAACATATGGATGCATATGGGAGCACATGGGCATCACATCTAATGATATGTTGAACACATTGGTGCACATGGGAGCACATGGTTGCACATGAGAGTACATTTACGGTTTAACACATAGTTTTTTAAACTACAAATGGTTTCTAAGTTTCCAAAAGTTTATAAATTGAAAACTTGAAGAGAGCTATGTATGAATTTATTCCAGATATTGAAGCTGTGTGAAGTGCAACTAATTTTCTACTGAGTGAATGCTAATGATGCCCCTATGAATGGTTGTTCTTCAAGAATATTTTTATCATTATTGATTTTTAGTAATATATTGAGCTACTTTGCATTGTGAGGTTTTTTTCCTAAAAGGATTTTCTCCATGTAATCATTGTGATATGGTATACTACTTATTTCAGTTTAATGTGTTTCTTATTATTTATGTAGAAATTTAAATCTATTTTTCATATTCTCTTCTCAAAGTTAGTGCAAGGAGTTATTTCCACAATCTTAAATTTCTTTCAATTGGTATCAGACCCTGCCCAGTTTTGGTTCTAGTTGTGGGTTGTTAGATTTTTTGAGCTAATATAGTTTTGAGTGGGCACATGCATAAAAGATATTTGGAGTTCTTTATTGTAGGAATTTTTAAAATGGAAAGCACATATGGGAGAATAGAGGTTGAATTTTTTTCAAGGAGTAATTTTGAGATGTGGAAGGTGAAGATGGAAGATCTGTTGATTGATCAAGATCCCTGCAATGCCATCGATGAAAGTGTTCGGAAACCTATATATTCAGTTGAAACATCTAAGTATGATGTGATGGACCTGAGAGCAAAAGGTCTCATCATATTATGCCTGACTGACTTTGTTTTGATTAATGTCCATGAAGAGACCAAATCGAAGAAGTTGTAAAAAAACTAGGTGATATGTACCATGCTAAATATTTAGTTAAAAAAAAATTCTTGAGAAAGAAGTTTTATTCTTTGAGAATGGAAGAAGGTGGACAAATTTCAGACAAGATGAAAGCATTTAATATGTTGGTGGCTCAATTAGTATTAGTTGGTGTGAAAATGGACGAGGAAGAGAGATGTTAAAATTTGGTTTGTTTATTCCCTAATTTGTAGGATTTTCTTGTTATGGCTATAGGAAGTAATTCTATAACCTTGAAAGTTGAGGATGTTGTAGGTTCCCTGATTTTTGAAGAAATGTGAAGGAAAGTTTCCATCAGTGACAAAGAAGCATTGAATATTTAAGGAAGATCTAAATAAAAAGGTAAGAAGAATGAGAAACATGAGAAGTTTAGATCCAAGTCTAAGGGGAGATTCAAATCTCCTAGAAAGTCCAATGTGAGATGTTCGAATAGTGGAAAATCTAGCCACTTCCGAAAGGATTGTAACAAAGAAAAGAATACAAATAAGAAGCATGATTTTAATTTTGAATATGAGAAGGAATGGTGATGCATTCATTACAACCTTGGCAACCCATGCATGTAATGATGCATAGTTAATTGATTCAGGTACATCTTTTCATATGACCTCTAATAGAAATTAGTTTTTTAAGTATGATGTTTTTGATGGAGGTAAGGTGTAGTTGGATGATGATACTTATCTAACCATTGTTGGTCATGTTAGAGTTATAATTAGATTTCTAGATGAAAGGATTAAATCATTTGATGGTTTGTTTCATATCTCTGGACTAGCTCATAACTTTTTATCAACGAGCAAACTAATAGATCCCATTGTGCATGTTCTATTTTATAAAGTAGCTTGTACGATGGTAAGATGTGTTGTGGTGATAGTTAAAAGTATCAGGTTTGGTACTTTATACAAACCTGATGCATGCATAGTTGAGTGCAATAGTAACTCTATGAACACTAAATTTGAGACTACTTCATTGAATATAGAGATACTTACTATTTTAGTGGATGTTCATAGTTTTTGGGTACCTAAGGGTGCTCATTCTATAGAGCTAAAATTACCTGAAGAGAAGACTATGTTATGGCACCAGAGACTTAACCACATTGGAGAAAAAAGGTCTTAGGACCTTGAATAATAAAAACCTTATTGAAAGGTTTACATATATTACAATCTTGAATTGTATTTCTATGATCATTGTATTTATGGAAAGTAAAACCACATTTACTTTTACTCATGTTTCCTAAAATCTTGTGGTGTATTGGATTTTATTCATTCTGATGTATTTGGTCTCGTTAATTTTTATTCAATTTGAAAATCCACATATTATGTTTCATTTATTAATGATTATACTAGAAGGACATGGGTTTATTTTTTTAATATTAAATCTGAGGTTTTTAGTCATTTTAAAGAGTATAAAACAATGACATAGTTGTAGACTAAAAAGAAAATTAAATGTTTGAAAACTAACAATGGCAATGAATTTTTCTTTAATGATTTTGATAGATTCTATAAAGATTGTGGTATATAGAGATAAAAAATAACTCCATATTCACCTCAACAGAATGGATTTATAGAACGATTGAACATAACATTGATGGAGAAGGGTAGGAGTTTGCTTAGTGGTTCTAAACTTGAACAAAGGTTTTGGCCGAAGTTGTAGCCACTGCTTGATACCTAATCAATAAATATCCTACATTGGTGCTTGTTGATAAAATACCTATGGTGGTGTGGTCAGGACATAAGTCTTTGTTGAGACATCTTAGAGTTTTTAGTTATGAGGCATATACACATGTGCCAAAAGAGAAGTGGACATAATTGGGAAATAATGTTGTTAAATGTATTTTCATCGGTTATAATTATAGTGTGAAAGGATATAAGCTTTAGGATCCTATAGCATAAAATATATTATATTCCACAAGTCTTATTTTTAGAGAAACTAATCTTTCTTCTATTACATAGTAGCCAAAACAAATAGAAAATAAAGAAGTGATTCAACTTCCTATTATGCCTAAAAAGTTGAGTCAAGGATCCAAGATAGACAAGAAGTTGAAGAGAGCTCATCAAGCTCTGAATATTTATAAGAGGAAAAAGAATAATATGAACCTCCACCTTAGCTTGTTTGAAGGTCTATAAGGCCTAAAAAATAACTAGAAAGGTATAGGTATTCCCCTAATGATTGGAGATGCATATATGCTTTGAATACTAGCATTGATGAACCAATATCTATAGAAGAAACACTGGGTATGAATGATGTAGAGGCATGAAATATTACCATTGAAGAATAAATAGTAGCTTTGAAAAATAATGATACATGGGACCTTGTACCATTGCCTAAAGGATGCAAACCTATTGGATGCAAATAGGTGTTTAAGAAAAAGATTGGTTAATATGGTAGTATTGAAAAGTAAAAATATTGGATGGTTGAGAAAGGTTACTCTCACATTGAGGATGTTGACTATGGTGACATATTTTCTCCTATTACTAAAATTACATCCATTAGATTCTTTATTTCTTTTGTAGTAACATAAGATTAAGGTATTGATTAAATGGATGTGAAGACTATTTTACTTCATGGTGATTTAGATGAGATTTATATGTCACACCCAGATCACTACATGGTAAAATGTAAGAGTGAATTAGTTTGCAAGTTAAATGATTTTATGTATGGTCTTAAATAGAGTATTAGTATGAGGTATCAAAAATTTCATACATATGCATTGATTTTGTGTTTTGAGCAATCTAAATCTAATCATTGTGTTTATTATAAAATTGATGGTGATCATTTCCTGGTTATTACTTTATATGTTGGGGATATGTTGTTTGTTGGCAATGGGAAATTTTTGATTTCATTGCTTAAATCTCAACTCTCATTTTGAAATGAAAGATCTTGGTTATATGAGACACATTATTGTGATGTATATTAGAAGAGATAGATAAAACAAAAAGCTATGCCTTGGCTAGAGTAAATATGTGAATTCAATATTACATAGGCTTAACATGCATGATTGTAGACCATTATGTGTTCCTTTTTTAGTTGGGATGAAGTTATCTAACTCACAATGTCCTACATCCCCATAAGAGATGGAAGCTATGAGAAGAGTGTATTAATACAGTTCAATTGGAAGCTTAATATATGATATGGTCTATATTAGACTAGACATTGCCCAAGTAGTGGGAGTTCTTCCTTGTTATATGTCTAATCATGGTAGAGTTCATTGGGATGTAGTTAAAAGAGTCTTCAGATATTTGTGAGGTACCTAACAGTTTTATTTAGGTTATTATGGTAACTTGATTGGAAACATGCGTCCTCTTGACATTCATGGTTATGTGGATTCAGACTAGACATGTGATATTGATAGCAAAAGATCCACTAGTGCTTGTGTGTTTAATTATTCAGTGGTGTAATAAGTTAAATGAGTAAGTGACACGTTGTGGTCTCTTTGTCCTCTACAATGGTATAATATATAGTAGAAACTCATGCCAAACAAAAGCTATTTGACATAAGAGACTATGTTTAGATATTAGATTAACATAGGGTATAGTGATAGTTCATAGTGATAGTCATAGTGTTATTTGCATAGCAATGAACTTGACATTTCATATCAGGATCAAACATATTGATGTACATATCATTTTGTGAGAGACATGGTCTAGGATGGTAGGGTGAAGTTGATTAGGGTAGAGACTTTGATGAATGTTGCAGATTCATTAACTCAGTGTATGAACAAAGTGATGTTTAGATGGTGTTTGAAGTCTATGGGCTTGTCAACCTCTCATAGTTGAGTTCATGATGGTATGGTTTCCATAGCTATTACAAGGTATTTGATAAGAAAATGTTGGGAATCAAGGTGTCTCAACTTTGACAATCTCTAAGTTTATTTTCTCATAATAATTTTGGGATTTATTTGTACTCCATCAAAATGGGGCGTGGTTTTTCTATTTGGCACTTTTACCACATGTTGGTGCCTTGAAAAGTGATGAATTAGTTGTTAAAATATTCCCACTTAGTGATATATCATGAAAAGATCATTTTAAATCATGATATAACTAGTTTTATGCCAATTTTAAGGGTCAAAAGTATGGGAATCTATTTTGGACATAAAATCACATGCACACCACACCTCATCAGCGGTTGAACACATGGGTTCACATGAAAATAGAAAGGTCCACATGGGAACATATGGGCACCATACATAATGAGTGGTTGAGCACATGGGTGCACATGGAAGCATATGGGTGCACATGGGAGCACATGGGAATCACACTTTATGAGAGGTTTAACACATAGATGCACATAAGAGCACATGGTTTTGTAAAGCACAAATGGTTTCCAAGTTTTTAAAAATCTATAAATTGAATAATTAAAGAGAGCTTTCAATGATTTTTTTTCTAAGTATTGAAGTTATTTGAAGTGAAACTAATTTTTTCCTAATTATATAATGGTGATACTTCTATTAAGGTTTGCTATGAAAGTATATTGTGTTGTCCCCCAAAAATATCACTCATTTTTGGGATAACATTTGAACTATTTTGGTTCCTTAGAACAAAATTATCTCTTCCCTTTTCAAAATTTGTTCTGAGCATTCAAATTCCTCATTTTTTAGGCTTCTCAGAAATCTATGGACTCTGCAGGCTTAAATCTACGGACACTATAGGCTTAAATCTATAGAATCTATAGGAAAGAAGATCTATGGACTCTGCAGGAAAGAAGATCTACGGACTCTGTAGGAAGAAAATCTATGGACTCTGTAGAATAAGTTCTACAAGCTTCACAGGTTGATGTCTACAGACTTTAAATGAAAGAAGCAAGCTCTCAACACTTAGATGATTTCAAAGATGGTTCAATAACAAGGTTCAACCAAAAGAGTTCATCTGCGAGCCTTTAAGAAAGGATTGAACCATTGAACCGTTGAACCTTGAACCATTTTGGTTCAATGGGTTCAATGGGTTTAAAGGTTCAACATCAGAAACAAGAGTTAAGCGCATTTGTCAAGGTTCAAAGTTCAACCGCTTCAAAGTTCAATCACTTCAAGGTTCAAAAAATTAAAAACACTTATCAAAGAGAAGAAGGCTTGAACCATTGAACCGTTGAACCATTGAACCACTTTGGTTCAAAGGTTCAATGGGTTCAAAGGTTCAACAGGTTCAATGATGGAATGGTTCAACGCGTTTAGTTAAAAAAGAGATCAAAAGGACTTAGCCAAATAAAAAGAATGAACCAATTGAACCATTGAACCACTTTGGTTCAAAGGTTCAACGAGTTCATAGGTTCAAAGGTTCAACCAGTGTGATGAAGATCAAAGAGCTTAGAAAGATCAAGGAAGTGACGGACTAATGGTTCAGTAGGTTCAAAGGCTTCTACAGGTAGGTTCAATAAAAAAAATAAGTTTCCAACACTTAGTCATTTTCAGGGAATGAACCATTGAACCACTTTGGTTCAAAGGTTTAATGGGTTCAAAGTTCAAGGTTCAACAGGTTTAATGAGGCTTGTTTTAAAGGATCTTGGTTCAAGCGGTCAATAGAAATAAATGGATGAACCATTGAACCATTGAACCAAAGTTGGTTCAATCAGTCAGTTCAAGTGATAAGTTCAACGGAGTGTCCTAAACATCAAAGACACAAGTGCCCTTGTGGAGGGAATTTCTAGCAAAAGTGACTAAGAAAACAAAAACCCAATAGAATGCAACAGATGCTGCCACGTGTCACAATTTGATATTCACATAAAATTGACTAAGGAAAATTTTTAAAAGATAAACAACCCTTTCAGAGGACACTTAGAAGTCGAAGTGAACCATTGTAAAAATCTGAAAGACTAATTTGGAGCTCAAATAGCCCTTGTGGAGCACAAAAAGGGAGCAAATGGACCAATTCAAAGGCCAAAAGAACAAAGTGATTTACTTCAAAAAAGTTCCCCTGGCAAAAGTAACAAAGAGACAATTCCTTTGGGGAGATTGTTTGAAAGAATTCCTTCAGACTTTTTCCTCCAAAAGAAAGAAAAGACCGAAAAACAAAGCAAAGCCCAGCGGAAAGACTAAGGCAAGAAACGAATTCCTTCAGACAAAAAGTCTGAAGAAATTTGGGGAAGCTACGGGAGGAAAGCCCGAAATAATTTCTGAAGGCCAAAGACAAAGCAGCCGAAACAATTCTTGCGGACTTTTTGTCCACAGGATAATATCTATGAAAAAGTCCGTGGGAAAGCTCTAAAGGACTCCAAAGACAAAAGGCCACCGAAGGACCCCGAAGGGTAGGTGCCCTTGTGGAGGACTCTCAGATACCGAATTAAAGGACACTTCCCCAAAGCCAAAAGGTCACCTTCCCTTTGGGAGGATGCAAAACAAGAAAGCCAAAGAAAAGTCCAAGGGGTGACGGACCCAAATGCATTCAAAGGCTTTAAGGCCAAGACCAGTAGGAAGTGACTAAGGGACAGAGCATCAAATTGAATCAAGGAACCGATTCAATTAACTAAAAAAGGAGGAATGATGAGGAAGGATCGGAAACATTTGCACATTGGATATGTTTCTAGAATTAGATCACCACGTGGACATCAAAAGATGCAAATATTCAATGGTGCGACCCATTTCTCTACATTGAGAAAAGCAAATGGGTAAATGCCCCTAAATTCTAGCATCTCTTCTTAACAAAATTCAATGCAACATGATGTGTTACTGTTCCTGAGTCCTTCTTGAAGAGGCTATATAAGGGACTCTTTTTTTATAATTTTGAGATCTGTCTCTGATTATCAGAAACAAAACTCTGCCCAAATTGAAAGGCATTACTTAGACTTTGAGCTCAGATTGTTGATCATATTTTGTTATTGAAATAAGAAAGCAAGTGACTTCTCAGACTTTGTGCTGCGATATCTTTGTTGTTGGGGAAACTGTTCTTATGTCTTTTTCCTTAATATATTTTTTGTTTCTTTAATTTAATAAGTAAAATTAGTGAAAGTAGTTAGGAAGGTGTCCTGAAGCCAACTGTGGAGAGACTTTGTGCCCCCACAATTGCCTTTAGTGTGTTTTATTTTTGTATCTATGTAAAGGACCTTAGGGTGACTTTGTGCCCTCATTGTCTTTCATATCTCACTCTTGAGTAATTCAGGTGAAGACTTTGTGCTACATCTCAATCTGCTGGTTACTACTTCCTTGGTTACATTTTACAATTACTACCAGAAGCATTCTTGTGGTTTGCTAAATAGTACTTCTGAAAGAAGAGTGCTTTCTATCATTTCCCTTAAGATTTTCCCTTTGATTTGCATGCATCATCTCTGAAGAAAGAGAGATGGATGGTTTGTTCTACCCTAGAGTATTATTTTCTGTTTATATATATATATATACATATATATATATATATAGATATATATATATATATATATATATATATATACATATATACATATATACATATATATACATATATACATATATACATATATACATATATATGTATATGTATATGTATATGTATATGTATATGTATATGTATATGTATATGTATATGTATATGTATATGTATATATATATATATATATATATATATATATATATATATATATATATATATATATATATATATATATATATATAGGGAACCTCCCCTTGATGAGAGGAGAGATTAGTCCCTTTTTGATGTGGTAAACCTACACATTTGGACGACCAATATTCCTACTTTGGATGATCAGGCCTATTTTATTTATCAGTACGTTGATTGAAAAAATATTCAACCAACAGTGTTTGGCGACTCCACTGCGGATGAACGTGTAGTCTGAAGCCTCAAGTTTTAGATTGAAGTAGTTCCTTCCCTTATCCATTATATAGACTCTAGTGACTCCATTATGTGTCTTACCTATTATCATTATAGCCTTACCATCTTCCTCCACCTCTGTTATTTTATCTCGTCTGCAAAACCAGAGCTGCTGGGAAAGAGTGTGTAGTTTGAATCCTCAAGCCTCAAGCTGAAGCAGAGCTAGTCCTTTTCCATTTTTGTTCTACAATCTGGCCACTCCATCTAGATTTGTTATCTCTATTTTTTTTAATTAAATCATGGTAGTTCGAGGCCCCTAGTGTAAATCTTTTGGCCCACTCAACTTGACTCCACCTCTGCATGAACTCCCACATAGTTCAAGAAATAATTTTTCCAAATTCTTTGGTGATGGGATAATTCACCCTGATGAACACATTATAGACTTCAGCATAGCTTATGGTGTTATAAGGGTGGAATCTGAAGACGTGGCAATCAAGATTTTTGTGGAGACACTACAAGGTGTTGCTACAAATTGGTTCTGCCATCTGTAAGCTAGATCAATGACTGACTGGGATACACTCAAAGCCAAGTTTAGAGCAAGGTTCAAGCCCACAGAAGATGCACATGCCTTGCTGGCCCAACTCACTCAAATGAAGAAAGATCCTCATGAGCCTATGAGGGATTTTATTGCCATGTTCAACAAACTGAGGTACAGGATTCCCATGGTCACCCAACTAACACTTCAGAACCTCAAATGCTTCTTCATCAAATCACAACTACCTAAAGTGAGTTTTTTGTTAAGACGAGCTGGCCACATAGACCTTGCTACTACTCAAGATTTGGCTACTGAAGTAGAAGATGACCTTATCTTGGCAAGAAAAATAAAGAGAGACCCAAACAGAGGCAAAACCTCCTCATCTTATGAATACTCACCCACAGTCACCACTGACCCAATGGTACAAAAGCTGGCAAATGAATTACTAGCCTTGAAAAGGCAAATGGCACAAGGTATGTCTTTTGCTCCTCTATATAAATATATACCAAAGAAGACATTCCCTAATCAGCCATATCGAGGCAACGCTGCCAGAAGTCAAGGGCAACCAAATCATCTTCCTCCCCCACAGAGGAACCTTGCCCTTGAAGCACCTCCAACCAACTCAATAGTTGGATATCTGAAAATAGAACATGTTTCCTATTTCCAACCTGAGTTTGAGCAAGAAAGTGGCGCTACTCTCTTTAAGGAGGATCTAGAAGAATCAACTGGTGACTCCCACATTAGTTTCTTAAATTTCCAGGATAAACCCAGAAGTGAAGGTGAAACAGTCAAAGGATCATACCCAGTATTCACTAGGTCCAAGAATTAGTCAGCCCAGCAGGCTAATAAAGAGAAGATAGAGGAGTGACCCCAACTAACAATTTCAATTGCTGAGCAGAGAACCCCTCTTCCTTTTTAGTCAAAGGACCCAATGATTTCCAAAAAAGTAAGTACATCGAACATCTCTGCACCTTCTACTTCAAATTCACAGATTAGTCCTTCCCCTCCAAAAAAATAAAAGGATGAACTCCCATCATCTCTTCCAAGTCCATCTCAATCATTTGCCATGATTGATCATGTTAAGAAATCCAAAATTTAGATGACTGAGTTTGAATCCTTGCAAGCCAATCTTGAGAAATTAAACATTAGTGGAGAACTAAGTGTGGCTCTATCTAAGGCAAAAATTGTGGTCACACAAATATCAGCCCCTACAGCTCAAATTTTGTTTCAGCCTTTAGGCAGGGGGTAATTACTTCTTGACCACAGAGGATGGTCATGTCTCAGCTGATGAAAGTCTCGTAGCTAGCAATTTAGGATTTCATCCAAATAAAGCATCAAAAAAAATTGTAGGGCGTAGTACAAATTAGGAAGGAAATTCCATCTCCCATGAAGAGAAATCTGATAGAAGATCAGCTTTTAATGATGCTTGGATCTTAGAATCCTATGGCAACAAGTCTTCCACAGCCTGATGCGGATCTCTGTTACTTAGATTGAAAGCTACTTAGGGTGAAGAGGTCAAACTCCTTCAAACCAAAGAAGATGTTGAGCTGATGGTTTGTCAAGAGTTTGATGCTGACAATCAAAGCATGTGCTGGATTAAACCAGTAGAATAGGAAGTTATGATGGTGGACCATACTACTTTATTCTGAAGTCAAAAAAAGGAATTCTTCACAGAGAGAGCAAGGAGTTATGGTTTTTAGTTTGAAGACCACATCCCACCATGGGGCAAGAAGAAGAAAAAGCCAAGAAGAAGACACAAAAAATTGGTTTCCTAGTGGAGAGTTCCATTCACCCGTCACCAAATTTTGAGACAAAATGGTTTCTTGTTGGTTTATCAGGATGGCACACCATTTTCATTGTCTCACAGTGGGAAGCATCTGAGGTGCTTCAAATCTTGAGGTATCAAATAAGATAATCTTTACACATGTATATTTGTATAGTCTTTAGTTCTATTTTGTGCTTTTCGTTTTCATTTTTTTTATGCCTTTCATTTCTGGGTAACATGACTCCATAACCCAATGGTACACATGAAGACACTGGAGATTCTAGATTTTACTCCCTTCAATTCTTTTTTACAATTGATAGAAGTTCCCCAACTGGAGCTAGCTGGTGTCCCCCAAAAATATCACTCATTTTTGGGATAACATTTGAACTATTTTGGTTCCTCAGACCAAAATTGTCTCTTCCCTTCTTGAAATTTGTTCTGAGCATTCAAATTCCTCATTTTTAGGCTTCTAAAAAATCTATGAACTCTGCAGGCTTAAATCTATAGACTCTGCAGGAAAGAAGATCTACAGACTCTACAGGAAAGAAGATCTATGAAATCTGTAGGAAGAAAATCTACAGACTCTATATGCCAAGTTCTACAGGCTTCACAAGTTGATTTCTATGGACTTTGAAGGAAAGAAGCAAGCTCTCAACACTTAGATGATTTCAAAGATGGTTCAATAACAAGGTTCAACCAAAAGAGTTCATCGGTGAGCCTGTAAGCAAGGATTGAACCATTGAACCTTGTACCATTTTGGTTTAACAGGTTTAATGGGTTTAAAGGTTCAACATTAGCAACAAGAGTTAAGCGCATTTGTCAAGGTTCAAAGTTCAACCGCTTCTAATTTCAATCACTTCAAGGTTCAACGACTTCAAAACACTTATTAAAGAGAAGAAGGCTTGAACCATTGAACTGTTGAACCATTGAACCACTTTGGTTCAAAGGTTCAATGGGTTCAAAGGTTTAACAGGTTCAACGACAGAATGGTTCAACGCATTTGGTTAAAAAAGAGATCAAAAAGACAGCCAAATAAAAAGAATGAATCAATTGAACCATTGAACCGTTGAACCATTGAACCACTTTGGTTCAAAGGTTCAATGTGTTCACAGGTTCAAAGGTTCACCCAGTGCGATGAAGTTCAAAGAGCTTAGAAAGATCAAGGAAGTGACAGACTAATGGTTCAGCAGGTTCAAAGGCTTCTACAGGCAGGTTCAATAAAAAAGAACAAGTTTTCGACACTTAGTCATTTTCAGGGAATGAACCATTGAACCGTTGAACCATTGAACCACTTTGGTTCAAAGGTTCAATGGGTTCAAAGTTCAAGGTTCAACGGATTCAATGCGGCTTGTTTCAAAAGATTTTGGTTCAAGTGGTCAATAGAAATAAAGGGATGAACCATTGAACCATTGAACCAAAGTTAGTTCAATCGGTCGGTTCAAGCGACAAGTTCAAAGGAGTGTCCTAAGCATTAAAGACACAAGTGCCCTTGCAGATGGAATTTCTGGCAAAAGTGACTAAGAAAACAAAAACCCAATAGAATGTAGTGGATGCTGCCACGTGTCATAATTTGAGATTCACATGAAATTGACTAAGGCAAATTTCCAAAAGACAAACATCCCTTTCAAAAGACACTCAGAAGTTGAAGTGACCATTGCAAAAACTCGAAAGGCTAATTTGGAGCTCAAACAACCCTTGCAAAGGGCAGAATGGGGGCAAATGGACCAATTGAAAGGCCAAAAGAACAAAGGGATTTCCTTTGAAAAAGTTCCCCCAACAAAAGTAACAAAGAGACAATTCCTTTGGGGAAATTGTCTGAAAGAATTTGTTTGAACTTTTTCCTCTGAAAGAAAGAAAAAACTGAAAAATAAAGCAAAGCCCAGTGGAAAGACTAAGGCAAGAAACGAATTCCTTTAGACAAAAATTCTGAAGAAATTTGGGGAAGCTACGGGAGGAAATCTCAAAAGAATTTCTGAAGGCCAAAGACAAAGCAGCCGAAACAATTCTTGCAAACTTTTTGTCTGTGGGAAAATATCCAAGAAAAAGTCTGCGGGAAAGCTCTGAAGGACTCCAAAGACAAAAGGCTGCTGAAGGACCCCGAAGGGCGGGTGCCCTTGCGGAGGACTCTCAGCTACCAAATTAAAGGACACTTCCCCAAAGATGAAGGGTCACCTTCCCCTCGAGAGGATGCAAAATAAGAAAATCAAAGAAAAGTCCAAGGGGTGATGGACCCGAATGCATTCAAAGGCTTTAAGGCCAAGACCATCAGGAAGCGACTAAGGCACAGAGCATCAAATTGAATCAAGGACCCGATTCAATTAACCAAAAAATGAGGAACGATGAGGAAGGATCAAAAACATTTGCACATCGGATATGTTTCTAGAAGTAGATCACCAGGTGGACATCGAAAGATGCAAACATTCAATGGTGTGACCCATTTCTCTACATTGAGAAAAGCAAATGGGTAAATGCACCTGAATTCCAGCAACTCTTCTTAACAAAATTCAATGCAACATAATGTGTTACTATACTTGAGTCCTTCTTGAAGAGGCTATATAAGGGACTCTTTTTTATAATTTTGAGATCTGTCTTTGAATATCAGAAACAAAACTCTGCCCAAATTGAAAGGCATTACTGAGACTTTGAGCTCAGATTGGTGATCATATTTTGTTATTGGAATAAGAAAGCAAGCGAATTTTCAGACTTTGTGCTGTGATATCTTTGTTTTTGGGGAAACTGTTCTTATGTCTTTTTCCTTAATATATTTTCTGTTCCTTTAATTTAATAAGCATAATTAGTGAAAGTAGTCAGGAAGGTGTCCTGAACCCATCTATGGAGAGACTTTGTGCCCCCACAATTGCCTTTAGTGTGTTTTCTTTTTGTTTCTGTGTAAAGGACCTTGGGACGACTTTGTGCCCTCATTGTCCTTCGTATCTCACTCTTGAGCAATTTAGGTGAAGACTTTGTGCTACATCTCAATTTGCTAGTTACTACTTCCTTGGTTACATTTTGCAATTACTACCAGAAGGATTCTTGTGGTTTGCTGAATAGTACTTCTAAAAGAAGAGGAGTGCTTTCTGTCATTTCCCTTAAGATTTCCCCTTTGATTTGCATGCATCATCTTTGAAGAAAGAGAGATGGATGGTTTGTTCTACCCTTGAGTATTATTTTATATATATATATATATATATATATATATATATATATATATATATATATATATATATATATATATATATATATATATATATATATATATTATGAAACCTCCCCTTGATGAGAGGAGAGATTAGTCCCCTTTTGATGTGGTAAACCTACACATTTGGATGACCAATCTTCTTACTTCGGATGATCAAACCTATTTTGTTTATCAGTATGCTGATCGACAAAATATTCAACCAACTTATTGTAATTATTTTTTATTTTTAGTAATATATTGAACTGCATTAGTGTTTTTCTCCTAAAAGAGTTTTCCCCACATAATCATTGTGTTATGGTATCTGCCTATTTCAATTTAACGTGTTTATTATTATTTTTATAACAAGTTAAATCTATTTTGCATATTCTCCTCTCAAGGTTAATGTAAGGAGTTATTTATGCAATCTTAAATTCCTATCATTTTTTGCTCTGACAATACCATGGTTAATCATTAAGTGTTGAACATTTTTCATAAATGAGTAGAACTTGCAAACAGTTTCTTGCTTCAAATATGCATTTTTTTGCTTTATTTTGAATATGTAAGGTAACTTTATCAAAAAGCATTTCAATCATTGCAATGCCTTGACTATTCTTATTGTAATGGCTTTGCATTTTTAATATGTATTATGATTTGTTAATGTCTAATTACTTAGCAAATAGTTTTGAAAACCCTATTTGGGAAAGCACTTGCTAAATCTCCCCTGATATATGTAAGCTCTACAAATATGATGGACTATGGTTTGTGTAGTACTTTATGTTTTACTTGAAGAATAGATTGGGTTCCTTTCAATAATTGTTATGAACTTGGGTAAGGGCAAGAGATCTAATATTGTATCCAATGAGGATAACTCCTTTGAACTATTTTTTGTTTCTTTGATTGAATGGTAGTATCTACAAATCTTCGAGATCGTAAGCATTTTATGAAATTTGTAATTCTCTATTGCATCTATCAATGCGTGTGGATTATTCTCTTTTTGGTCTTTCACCTATGGCAGAAAGCTTTGAAATAAGTGAGTACGATTTCTTGAAAGAACTCGGGTTAGAACCCCATATTCTGGGGTGTATCAGATATAGATTCTGGAAAGGAAACAAAAATAATATGATGGACTGTGGTTTGAGCAATCCTTTATTGTTTACTTCAAGAATAGATGGAGTTCCTTTCGATAATTGATTTGAACTGAGTAAGGGCAAGAGATTTAATATTGTATCCAATGAGGATATCTCCTTTGAATTATCTTTCGTTTCATTGATTGGCTGGTAGTATCTACAAACCTTCAAGATGTTAAACATTTTAAGACATTTGCAATTCTCTATTGAATCTATCAATGCGTGCACATCACTCTGTTTCTGTTCTTGCACCTATGGGGGAATGCTTTGAAAGAAGTGGGTATGATTTCTAGAAGAAGCTAGGGTTACTACCTCATATTCTGGGGTGTATCAGATATAGAGTCTGGAAAGCAAACAAAAATGCGATTCCATCGGTAAATCCTGCCAATAACCAGGTATGATTATTCCATTACTTTCTTGTCTATGTACATTTTATTTCTTGCCGATGCACAACGCTTGTTCTAAAGATTACCATTTCAATTTTGTACATATTTCCTTCCAGTCTGCAAATAAATGTGTGCATAGGAAACATTGGGATTGCCCTATAGCAATCATGTTGGTACCCACTTGTCAGCAAGCATTGGAAGCTAAGCCTACTGCATTGTTATAAACACTCTTCCACATATCTTTCTTAGCATGAAAATATCTGCTTGTGAAGTGGAAATAAATATTTAGGGTCACTTAGTCTTTGTTTTTTATTATTGATGAAAAAGTATCGACTAGATGTTTAGGTTTCAACACATAATTTTTATTTTCTCTTCAGATTATTTTGCAATACATCAATATTATTGCTTAAAGAAACTGGGTAGAAGAGATTTTATTTTGTTAGTTTTATATAGACAAGAAACATGGATTAAAAAAAATCTGATTCTTCTGATTTTTAATGAGAATTGATATACCTGAATTTAGTAAATGGCAGGTTTCTTTCATGCAATCAATTTATTGAGTCTTTTATATTCTTTATCAACTTTAAAATTGCTCTCTGAATTGTAAGTACTAGTGATTAGATTTCAACATGTCCTTTTGCGGTTTGCGTTGACTTTATCGTTGTTCTCAAGTTTGTAAGTCATGATTAAATTTTATTTCTTTTCATAAGAACCATAAAAAACTTGACCAAATTTATGTAAACTGGTACAATCCCCTGTGTTTTGTTTCTTAGAAACATTTGCTATTTATTTAATTTCATTGCTCCATATTTTGAAATTTGTATTTTTCCCACTCAAATTCATTAACGGTAAATGTTTTATATTCAAAACAACTTGATATGTCGTACAATATAGCATTTGAATATTGTCATGGATTTATGAATTCATGGCTTGCATTAGTCTAAGGGTTAAAATATTCACAATACATACAATTCCTATGAAATTAAGGTTTTCAAGTAACTCAGTCCAATCTTGATGTGAGTAATGGAATCCGTAAAGAGAGATAGGAGCAAGTTATGGCCGATTTATTGCAAATTTAATAGTGGGATGCCAAATATTCTCATATAAATTGGTTTGAGCAAGAAAATGGTCGTTAGCAGTGTGGATGGGTTGATGTCAATCTTAGAAAAAATAGTTATATAAATTGGTTTGAGAAAGAAAATGGTCGTAAGAGTGTGGTTGGCTTGATGTCCTCTTAGAATAAATTTAACTATTTATAGAGTTAAACGTGATAATTCAGTGGCAACTGCTATTATATCCTCAAATGCTACCTCCATTAGTAGTTGTTAAGAATATGCATATATAAGAAGTTATTAAAAACTATGTGAATGATTGAGGTGTGAAACATGCTAATGTGGTTTCAAATTATAGTGCCAAGTAGGAAGATGAAGTGCAATATATATAAGAGCTTATCAAGAAGCATTTTTATTGAACCTGAAAACTATCAAGAACAAGAAAATTACTAATAAGCCAAGATCTTGAAACAATACTCAGAATTGATTTGTATTATTTGCTTGAAATAACTACAAACCCAAACCGTACTTAAATAATCCTAAACTCAAAAATTAGAGTCTACATGCAAAATTCAAAAAAAAACTAAATTATAAAAAAACGTCTATTTTTAGGAGCCGCTATTTATAGTAAGTTTTGCATGCAAACGTGCACAGCTCTAATTTTTTTTTGAAATAACCTAAATATTAAAATTAGTCTACGAGATGAAATTCAACTAAATTTGACTTTCGGTTCTAAAAATATACAATTTTTAAAAATAGAAAATTCTCAAAAATATCATTAAACATTAATTTTGGACACTCAGATGATAATATTTGGCATCTAAAAAATATCTAAATCAAATCTAAGTAGATAAAACAGCTTAGAGAAGAATCAAACTTTTTGAAATGATTGTTTTGACATGTGGAAGAGCTCAAACAAAGTTACAGATCAAAAGTTATGGCCTTTGGAAGGTTGGCCTATTTTTGCATCATTCTCTTCTTGTTGAAAACAACTCAGCTACTACGAGTTGCCCTGATTATACTACTGTCATTTTTCATTGTCAATCTTCTTTAGCTCTCATTTTGTAATCCAAGTGTCGTCTTCTTGCTGTAATTCTTCCCATTGCACCAAATGCCTATTATAATTCTCTTGTCTTGTGCTTATTGTCTTCATATCCAAAACTTGCACTATTTTTTCTTTTTTCTTCTTTGGAACTTGCTACTCCCAATTTGCTTCTTCATGTTCATCATCTTCACTGTCTTCTCCATGGAATTCATATAAATATGAAACATTAAATACTGGAGATATACCAAAATTTTGTGGTAAACTTACCTCATAGGCATTATTATTGATTGTCTTCACAATTCTCAATGGTATAATTTTCTTGTACTTCAACTTATTGTATGTGCCTTTTAGAAATCTTTCTTTCTTCAAGTAAACCATTACCAACTCTCCTTCAAATACCTTAGATCTTATTCTAACATCTACTGTTGCTTTATATTTCTCATTAGTTTTCTATAACTTTTTTCTTACTCCTTGCAACTGTTGCATATGCTATACAAACACTTTTGCATCATCACTAATTCAATCTGCAATTGAAAATTATACCAAATCTAAAATATCCATAGAATTTATCCCATAAACAATTTGAAAAGATGACTTTCCTATTGATCTATTCACTAAATGGTTATTTGTAAACTCAATTTATGGTAAAGCCAAGTCCCATTGTTTTGGATTCTCTCCCACTATGCATCTCAATAATTTTTTCAAGCTCCTATTCATAATTTGTGTCCATCTATTTGTTTGTGGGTGATATGCACTACTGAATTGTAGCTTAGTACCCATCTTATTTCATAAAGTCCTCCAAAAATGACTTAAAATTTTTGTCCCTATCTGAGTAATAGTTTTTAGTACACTATGCAATCTCACAATATCTATAAAAATTAATTCTGTAACCCTAATGATATCATTGATTTTGTTACATGCAATGAAATGAACCATTTTAGAAAATATATCTATAACAACAAAAATTGAATCATTACCTCTTTGTGTGTTTGGCAATCCCAACACAACATCCATACTTAAATCTATCTATGGACCTCTTGGAACTAGTAATGGCATGTAAAGTCTACTATTTTGTGCATGTCCTTTAGTCACCTGACATATTCTACACCTTGAATCATACCTTGTCACATCTCTATTCATTTTTGGATAAAAATACTTTTCCTTCACCAAAGATATTGTCTTCATCTTACAAAAATGTCCAACCAAACCACCACTATGTAATTCTCTTATTATATTGTCTTGTAGAGACCCAATTTAAATGCATAATTATTTCCATTCGAAGAGATAAACTTCTTATATAAGATATTCATCATGAATAACATCTGTCCCACCTGTGAATGGATTTCTACACTGTTCAACTACCTTGCTTAAATATGGATCAGTATCATATAATTCTTTAATATATATGAATCTAACTACTTCACTCATCATAGTAGTTAATAATGCTACCCTTCTACTCAATGCATTAGCTACCTAATTCTATTTTTCTAATTTATACTTCAACACAAAAGTATATCTCTACAAGAAAGAAATCCACTTTGTGTGTCTATTATTCAGATTCTTTTGTGTATTCACATACTTCAAAGCCTCATGATCTGTAAATAGTATAAACTCCTTAGGCACTAGATAATGCATCCAATATCTTAATGCTTATACAATTACGTAAATTTCAACATCATAAGTATAATACTTTGTTCTTACCTCATTCAATTTCTCATTGAAATACACTATTGGCTTTCTTTTTTGACTCAGCACAACACTAACTCCCATAAATGAAGCATCACAATCAACCTCAAATACTTTGTTAAAATTTGGTAATGCTAAAATTGGCCTTTTTTTAAAACTTCTTAAAATTTTTAAATCTTTTTGTGGTTGCTCTAGTCCATGTAAATTCCTTCCCTCTCATACAATGTATTATTGATGCTAAAATACTACTAAATTTTTTTAATAATTTTTCTATAAAAATTGCTAAACCATGGAAATTTTTTATGTCTGTAATGATTTTTGGAATACGCCACTCAATAATTATCTTTATCTTTTCATCATCCATTTTTACACCATCTACTGAAACTACAAATCTTAAAAATACCAAACTATTCTGTATAAACCTACAGTTCTTCAAATTTACATACAACTTCTCTTTTCTTAACAAGTCTATTACTATTCTCAAATGTTGTAATTATTCTTATTTAGTCTTATTGAATATCAAAATATCATCAAAATAAACAACCACAAACTTACCAATATATTCTCATATCACTGTATTCATCGCCCTCATAAATATGCTAGGGGCATTAGATAATCCAAATGGCATCACCATCCAATAATATAAGCCATCTTTAGCCTTAAATGCAATTCTTCATTCATCTCCTTCATGAATTTGAATCTGATAATAATCACTCCTTAGATCGATTTTTGTAAAATGTTTTTCTCCTGCAATCACATCTATCATATCATCTAAACAAGGTATAGGAAACCTATACTTTATTGTAATTTTATTAATTGCTATAATATCCACACACATTCTCCATCCTCCATTTTTATTTAAAGTTAAAAATCTTAGTGTTGCACATGGACTCATACTCTCCCTTATCACTTTCTTCTTTAGCAATTCAATAACCTATTTATTTAATTATGCATGTTTTATTGGACTCATCCTATAAGTTGCTTAATTGGATAGAGTTGATCCTGGAATCAAATCAATGTGATACTGAATATTTCTCTTCGGTGATAAACTATCTAGTAACTCATCAAGCATAACATCTACACATTATTTCAATATTCTTACTACTTCTATTGGTATTGGCACTATTTTTATTTCTTCATTTTTTGCTACTAGTGCACAACAATAACCTACTACCTTCATATCTTGGATAAATGCTTTAGTACAGATCATGTTTTTTATCTTCTCTTCCTCTTTAAGAGGTAATAAAACTACCTTTGTACGACCTTTCTAAAAAGTGAATGTTTTCTTTGCTCTATCATGAACTATTTTTCTGTCAAATTACCAAGGTCTCCCTAATAACACATGACATGCATCCATTAAAATATCATCACACTATATTTCATCATTATATGTTTTTTCTATAGAAAACTTGATTAAGCACGTTTTATCTACTGTCATATCATTCCCTTTCTTAAACCATGAAATCCAATAAGGATAAAGATGATTTTTAGATTTCAAATTTAGTTTCTCTATTATTTCTTTAGAAACCATATTTTCACAACTACCACCGTCTATAATTACTTTGCTTACCTTTCCACCTGAAGTACATCTTTTTTGAAAAATATTAAATCATAGCCATGTATCACCACCTTCTTTATTCTGCCCTTGTTCCTTGAAATGATCATGGTTCTTCTCATAATGAGATTCTCTTCAACATCAACTAGTGTAACTTCATTTTTTTATTTTTTTATTTCAACCTTAACTAGATTTACTCTTGGGCGATCTTCTTGCCTCCTTTTTTGATCTTGATAGTGTGGAGTGTCAAATAATATATGCCCTTCTTATCTACATCTATAATAGACATAAGATCTACACTGCTTCAAAAACCATCCTCTAGTACCATCATAGCCTCATCCTCTCTAAAATCCTCTTCCTTTTTGTTGGTATTGAAACCCTTTCCTATTCTCATCTTGCCTTTCTACACCACGTGATGATTCATCTTTATTGACATTAAATCCACCTTTGGTGGTATTAAACCTATCTCATCTCTTTATTGGAGGGGATATGCCTCTTTTTGAATCAATAGATGTCCTTTTGAAATATTGTGAATTTTATTTTTCTTCTACCTTCAAAGCTAATTGATAGGCCTCCTCCATGTTAAGTATTATATACATGATCAATTCATCTTGAATAAATTTTTTTAAACCATTTACATACCTTTCAACCATCTACTCCTCTGTTTCATGATGCTTAACTCGTATAGAAAGCTTATAAAATTTATCTGTATACTCTTGTATACTATGATCTTTTTGCCTCAAATTTTGAAATATTTTGTATAGGGTTTATGCTTAATCCACAAAAAAAAACATTTTTCCCTCAGCTTCTTCTCCATCTTTTTTCATGAATTAATATTCTCTTCACCTTTCCTCTATCTCTCTTTCTATAGGTGATCCCACCAAATCATTGTATGACCTTTTAATTTCATGCATGCAAACTTTACCTTTTTGTCTTCTCTCATAGTCTTTTACTCGAAGAACTTCTCCATGTTATTTATCCAATCTATCAACTCCTCTAGTTTTAAACTAATTAATAAGCCTTCAAAGCTAATTGATAAGCCTCCTCCATGTTAAGTATTATATGCATGCTTAATTCATCTTGAATAGAAAATTTAAAATCATTTACATACTTTGCATCCTTCTGCTCCTCTATTTCATCATGCTCCGCTCATATGGAAATCTTATAAAATTCATTTGTATACTCTTGTACACTACAATCATTTTGCCTCATATTCTAAAATCTTTTGTATAAGGTTTGTGCATAATTCAAAAGAAGAAATTTCTCTTTTAGCGTCTCCATATTTTTCCATGAATTAATCTTCTCTTTACCTTTCCTCTGTCTCTCTTTCCATTGGTGATCCCACCAAATCATTGCATCACCTTTTAATTTTCTACATGCCAACATTACCTTCTTGTCTTCTCTCATAGTCTTCCACTCGAAGAACTTCTCCATGCTATTCATCCAATCTATCAGCTCCTCTAATTTTAAACTACCTCCATAATTTGGAACATCAACCTTGATTCCTTCCTTCTAAAACCCAAGCCATCCTCTCTTCCATTGATGGTGGCTGCTCTAGTTCTTTTTCTTACTGAATTTCCTCATCATGATCTATGTCTTCCTCATCACCACCTTATCTTCTTTATTAATTAGTGATAATATTTTTCAATTGTTGAACTTGCCTCTATAGCTCTTGTATAGTCTGGTTCATGTGTGCAACACCTCCTCATCATCTCTCTATTCTTTACTCCTCCAAGATTTAAACATGCTTTGATACCAGATAATGAACTCAAAAACTATCAAGAATAAGAAAATTACCAATAGACCAAGATCTTGAAATAATACTCAAAATTTATTTGTATTGATTTCTTGAAATAATTATAAACCCAAACCATGCTTAAATAAGTCTAAACTTAAAAATTAGTGTCTATATGCAAAATTAAAAAAAAACTAAAATCTAAAAAAAATGTCTATTTTTAGCAGCCACTATTTATAGTAAGTTTCACATGCAATCACACATGACTCTAAATTTTATTTGAAATAAATTAAACACTAAAATTAGCCTATGGAATGAAATTCAACTGAGGTTGACTTTCAATTTAAAAATGTACAATTTTTAAAAATAGAAAATTATCAAAAAAATTATTTAACATTAAATTACAGACTCTCAAATGACCACGTTTGGCCTTCAAAAAATATTGAAATCAAATCTAAGTGGATATATTAGTTTAGATTAAAATCAAACTTTTTGATATGGTCGTTTTGGCATGTGGAAGATCTCAAATGGAGTTACGAGTCAAAAGTTATGGCCTCCGGAAGGTTTGCCTTTTTTTTTTTCATCAATTTTCTTATATTTTTATCACACAATGATTAATTTAATTATTATGTTATGTTGTGTTTTTATAAGGTTCAGATATATATGCATGGAATGTTCTTATGTGGATAGGTAGTTAGATAATTATAGTTATTTTTTGTAAGATTGTTTTAAAATTATGATGCATACATATAACTTTTGATGCTAGAGTTGGCTTAGTATTTTTCTAGTATTTAATGTTGATATTTAAAATAATTTTCCAACAAAGTGGAAGTGTATTGGAAACTAAAATATGAAAAAAAGCTTTCTTAGCTGCAATAATACCATATAAAACTTTACCAACTTAATCTTGTGTGATAATTGATAATAGATAGTGAGAATACTATAGCATGGCACTGGGTATTGATCCTTCAAAATTCACTTATAAACATAAAGGCAAGATATATTGCTAATAGCTTTTAGATTAATTTTCCAACATTATTCTAAAACTATGTTGAAAACTTAGAATTTTCAATGCCATAGTTGGCTTAGTATTTTTTTAATATTTAACATTAATGTTTAAATGAATTTTCCAACAAAGTGGAAGTATCTTGGAAACTAACACATGAAAAATAAATTGCATAGCCGAACAATACCATTTTAACCTTTACCAACTTAATCATGTCTCAATTTTATGATCATTGATAATAAAATGAGAGAATACTATAGCATATCACTAGATATTGATCCTTCAAAATTTGGTTATAAACTTGGACTCAAAATATATTGATATTGGCCTATAGATTATATGAGTGATTTTTTTTGTGTTTTATGTATTGTTAATCTTATTGTTATGACTCTATTAGCAACAAAGCACACATTCAATGTTATAATCTTAATCCTTATGAGTTCTATTCAGTTCTCATATAGTGAGGAGAATACAAATATTTTTTGTATTATTAAGCTAAATCATGATGACTTTACTAGCAATGGTCCATGCATTCTATTGATTAACCCTGATTTTAGATATGTGGGAGTCTCTAGGGTTAAAAATATAGAAATAAATAAGTACAAGGGTTATAAATAGAGCTATAGTAGGTTAATTAATTTATAAACTCAAATAAACAAGATTCTAAATTCGTAATACCGAGATATGCCAAAAATAGAATGTATAATTATTGGTTGATATTTTAATAAATTAGAAATAAGAGTACTTAATTAGTTTACTATATGTATATATATCTAGACTGAAATAGGATGGAATCATACTTGATAATGATTCTAAAACAATCATCATATTAGGGAATTTTGCAATTTATGGCCTTAGATAGTTGTGTCTGATTTGGATGATTGCATCAATGCTAGTGTATTATTTGAACATAATGTGTGTCCAATATAGAATAATTATTAGATATAAATGCAACCACCTAGAGCCTTCTGAGTTTTTATCACTCTTTGTCTAATGATTAAATCATAGCTTCCTCACTATTGATATGAATATGAGAAAAAATGGATTAGTGAGCACATGGTGTCAAGCTACCCCAAGAACCCCTCCATCTATGGGAATTCCCTTCATAGCCAATACTTTGAAGAGGGCCTTAGACATATATAGTTCTTTCCTACATGTTGGATTGTATGTTCGTGAGTATCCAATATGTGATAAGTATGTAGCCTGACCTAACTATTAATGTAAAAAATATGACTCATTAGATGTTTATTTAGTATTTAAACATTCAGGCATGTTAATCCTATGATTGATATGGAAATAGGGATGAATAGGTCAGTTTAGATCACTCGAGTGCTTCATTCACTGGTTTCGATAAGTTACCTCATGAGTTTTTAGGTGAGGAATGGATGAGGGTGGATATATATATATATATATATATATATATATATATATATATATATATATATATATATATATATATATATATATATATATATATATATATATATATATATATATATATATATATATATATATATATATATATATATATATATATATATATATATATATATATATATATATATATCCTTTTTAAAAATATCTTGCACTAAATAACTTAGGCTAACCTTTAAGATAAATTTCAATTACAAATGGATGATATTATTTAAACTTGACTCTTAGTTTGTAAAGGAATACTTGTGTTGACGTCAGTGTTTGACTACGATGTAAGTATCTAGGGATATAGAAAATAGTTATGGTCCAAAAATGGAAATGAAGCACAATAATTAGGTTTATAACATTTTGTAGAATATAGAAGGCCTATTCATTAGAATAAAAATGGACAAACTAAGAGATAATCAATTTATCACAAAGATATAGTGAATGCAATCCTTTCAGTAGTGGGAAGGTCTTAAAAATAAAGGGTACAACCATGATGAGTATTTTCCAAGTGTACAAGACTGAAGTGCTGTATAATTTAAGTTTAATCTCTACATTCACCATAATCTCATAATGAAATTTCTAGCTTAAAGGAAAATATATACATACCTAGGTGTGTATAACACACCTTTTATTTGGTTGAGTTTCTTTTAAGTGATTTATTGGTGACTCATCTTCAACCAAAAACATGTTATAGTATATAGTTAGTGCATATAATTTAGAATTAAAATAATTTTAAATACTTATAAGCAAAGAGATCAAGGTTAAGAGTAATTGTGTGTCAGTGCAACCATCTTGCCTTTTGGCAATTTGATTTGAAGATATGCTTCATTATGAAGCCTTGGATATGAGATTAGTAAACTTTATATATATATATATATATATATATATATATATATATATATATATATATATATATATATATATATATATATATATATATATATATATATGTTGGGTACATGGTATCCTCCAATATATATATATATATATATATATTGGAGGATACCATGTATCCAACATTTGTGGAAATATGAGTTTTTTCCCAACAATTTGATCTTATCTCAATTATGTAACCCAATCATAATTATAACCTAGAGAGTGTGAGTGATCCAATAAAATCACACTATATGTCTAGTGAGGATGGATGATTTAATCAACCTATCATATAAATTTGGTGAATCTAAATGCTTTAATCACATCTAACTTATAAAATTGGTAGGACTGAGTGATTTAATCCCTCTAACTTGCCAAAAGGTGAACCAACTACTATAGTAGATTAGCTCAATAAAATTCCAAAAAAGTCCATCATGGATATGATTACAGTCTATAGTTGTATTTTAAATATGAAAGATGATTTGATTTGTAATCTAAGGTCCTCTTTTGCATGGCATACACACCTCATAAATCTCTCAAGTTGATATTTGGGTATAACAATAATACCAATGTATATAATGTTTCTACAAATGTGTATTTGAATCATATAACTATGTAGTTTGAAAATTTTGAAATTATATAAGTCTATAAAGCATTTTTACATGAAATTCTCCTATTGAATATAGAGAATCTGAGAACTAGTGTAAATGTGGAGAACACATTTCCATAACATGCTCCCACTATAATCTAAAAATGTTGAGCATTAAATAAGTGTGGAAGTCATGCATTTTTGGCATGTCTCCATTGAAATATGAAACTATGAAATGTGGAAGAAATGCCTCTATAACATTCCACAATTGATATACCATTATTTCAGAGGTGAGGGGAAGTATATCTAGTAGTTACATTACATAAAAATAGTAAGATAACCATATAAGTTGTGTATCAATCATGTAACATATAGGAGTAGCATGTCTATGTAGATATAGCATTTCAATGTATAATATGTGATCACATTAAGTCCTAATGTGCATGATACAACTCACAGAAACATCTAAGGAGTAACAATACAATACCATCAAGAAATGAAGCACACACACAAGAGCACTCAAAATAAAAAAATTAATTGGTCAAAGGATACCGCATACAAGGGGCATTCTGAAATGATACACAATGTAAGAAACATGAATTAGTCAAATGACCACATACAATGAACTATGACATATGCAAGTTTTTAAATATATAAACATAGGCTTGGGGCCCATAATAAGTGGAGTATATTCAAATTATCAAATAATAAATACAATGTAAAATAATTATAAATAATGAATAGACTCAAGGAAGTGCAAAAATAAAAGCGTTGAATCATAAGCAACTAACATAAGCATAACATACTAATCCATGGATATTTTTGCTAGTAAAAAATGTTAAGTAAATAGCATATAAAGTATACTTTGAAATATCTAAGCATTGATAAAGATATGGGTAAGTGTATAAGGTCAAACATGATACTGAAAATTATCATAGAATAATTTAACCTAGTTGTATTGTGATCAAAGATGCAAATGCCCTCAATGTACTGATGATGTTAGTAGAGAGAAGCATAAACATCCATATAGGCATATGTCATGTACTTTGGTATGCCTATATCACACTCCAAATGTGTATTAAACATATGTTTGTATATATAAAGAAATGATATTCTACCTACCAATATTGAACAAATAACATAGATTCCAATGAGCTAATAAAAACATGAAAATGTTGATTTTTTTTGGATTTTACAAGTTTTTTTGTATTTTTTTGATATTTGAAAATAAATTACTATCATATGATCTCATTAAATGGAGCTCATAGGTATATCCTGACTGAGATCAAATAAATCAATGGTACTACCAAAGAGGATGTATAGGTATAATGTCTTGCACTGTAGGATCTTTGATGCTTTGCATATGTATAATAGGACACTATGGTTTTGAGTAAATAGTATAAGGAATGGGGGTTAATGTAACCCATCATTGGGTATTTTGTGGTTTCTTTGAAATAGAATAAATAATAGCATGTGTTGTTTCTCTAGGTAACTGAAAATGTTGTGTAGTAGTAGATGAAGATTTTGTAGAATCTATGATGTATATTTTATATAATGGTATCTCAAATTATTGGCCACCTAAGAAATGCTATTTATTATTTCTTATCATTTCATGAAGGATTAATCTTATTAAATTTTATAATTAACTACATGGGTATACACAATTTTATTATTGAAGTGGATATTCATATGGAATTCCAAAATTAAAATTACCCTAATTGCATGAATGTAATTAACACAAACATCCACTATATAAGGTACTTCATTAAGTGTGTTTATCCAAGGCCATCCCAAAAACATATAAAATACTCTCATGCATGGTATAATTTAGAATTTAGTGACCAAATGTGCTGGGCCAATAATTAAAGGTAAGTCAATCTTACTCTGTACCTTTTGGGAGGTTCCATCAAATTCTCTAACCAATTTGGTCGAAGCGTGTATATCATAATTTGTATATCCCAAATGTGTAATTATTTCCATGGTGAAAAAAATCTAACTAGCACCATTATAAATTATAACACTGTGTATTGGTTGGTGGTCAAGGCATGTTCGAATGAATAATGAATGAAGCTTTGATTCATCATCTACAATCCCACTGCCATCAAAATTAAAAGAGGGTATCTGAATTGTGGGAGGTGTATGTAATATATAAGTACCAATAATAACATATAATGGAAGCACATAATGTGGTGTAGGATGATGTGTATTATATGACATTTTCACATCTTGTTCCTTATTAGAATGGTATTGCAAAGGATTGTTAAATATCTTCTTATTTTGGTGATCACCAAGTTGTGAACTTGATTCCTTTGGAGGTGGATCTTAAATGTGGATGGCTGCATGAATAGGTGAATTTTTGTGGGTAGGGTAAAGGGGATATGAGAAAACTATTTTGAAAAATAGTTAAAATAAGGATAAAGGGTGGGTATTTATAATACAAGAGTGACAACTGAGATACTAGATAGCATACCAACTGTATGGGTGACCTGATAACACCAAACAAACAACACGTAGCTAAATAAACTCTATATTGACTGGACACATCAAATGGCAACTCCAAGATAATAGCAGTACCCAATAAAATTGGTTGAGTGCACTACTTGGAAGCACATGTGCACATACCTCATGAGTGGTTGAACACATAGGTGCACATGGACACCACAACTCATGAGAAGTTAAGCACATGGATGCACATGGGAGTCCATAGGTGTACATGGAAGGTTTAGCATATGGTTTTGTAAAACACAAATGGTTTTCAAGTTTCCAAAAGTTTATAAATTGAATTTAAATGATTGTGTTCCAATTATTGAAGCTCTATGAAGTGCAACTAATTTTCTCATGATTGTATGCTGATGATGCTCTTGTGATTGCTTGCTCTGCAATTATATTGTAATCATTATTTATTTTCAGTAATATATTGAATTGTTTTAGAATGTGGATTTTTCTCTTGAAAGGGATTTTCCCATGTAATCACTATGTTATAATATACTGTGTATTTCAGTTTAATGTGTTTATTGTTATTTCTATAGCAAGTTAAATCTGTAATGCATATTCTCCTCTCAAGGTTAGTGTAAAGAGTTGTTTTCACAATCTTAAATTCCTTTGATTTTTGACTTTGACAATACCATGGTTAAACGCTCAGTGCTGAACATTTTTATAACAGAGTAGAACGTGCAGAAATTTTCTTACTTCAAATATGCATTGTTTGCTTTATTTTGAATATGTGAGGTTTCTCCATCAAAAAGCATTTCAATCATTGCAATGCCTTGACTATTGCAATTCTTGTTGTAAATGGCTTTCCATTTTTCATGTGTGTTATAACTTGTTAATGTCTATTTACTTAGCAATTACTTTTGAAAACCCTATTTCGGTAAAGCACTTACTAGATCTCACCTGATATACGTAAACTCTACCAATATGATGGACTATGGTTTGAGTAATCCTTTATATTTTACTTGAAGAATAGATTGGGTTCCTTTCAATAATTGATATGAACCGAGTAAGGGCAAGAGATCTATTATTGTATCCAACAAAGATAACTCCTTTGAACTGTTTTTCGTTTTTTGATTAGCTGGTAGAATCTACAAATCTTCGAGATGGTAAGCATTTTATGATATTTGCAATTCTCTATTGCATCTATCAATGCGTGTGGATCATTCTCTTTCTGGTCTTTCACTTATAGTGGAAAGCTTTGAAAGAAGCGCGTATGATTTCTTGAAGGAATTGGGGTTACAACCTCATTTGGGTGTATCAGATATAGAACTGGGAAAGGAAACACAAATAATATGATGGACTGTAGTTTGAGCAATCCTTTATTGTTTACATGAAGAATAGATGGGGTTCCTTTCGATAATTCATATGAACTAAGGACAAGAGATTTAATATTGTATTAAATGAGGATAATTCTTTTGAATTATTTTTCGTTTCATTGATTGGCGGGTAGTATCTACGAATCTTCAAGATGGTAAACATTTTAAGACATTTGCAATTCTCTATTCCATCTATCAAAGTGTGTGCATCATTTTCTTTCTGGTCTTGCACCTATGACGGAATGCTTTGAAGGAATTGAGAATGATTTCTTGAAGGAGCTAGGGTTACAACCCCATATTCTGGGGTGTATCAGATATAGATTCTGGAAAGGAAACGAAAATACGAGTTCATCGGTAAATCCTATCAATAACCAGGTATGATTATTCGACTACTTTCTTGTCTATGTATGTTTTATTTCTTGCCGATGCACAACGCTTGTGCTAGAGATTACCATTTTAATTTTGTGCAGATTTCCTTCCAATCTGCAAATAAATATGTGCACAGGAAACATTGAGATTCCAGGGTCCTTTGTGTGGTCCTGTAACAATCATGTTGGTGCCCACTTGTCAGCAAACGTTGGAAGCTAAGCCTGCTGTTTTGTTATAAATGCTCTTCCACATATCTTTCTTAGCATGAAAATATTTGCTGTGAAGTGGAAATCATACGTAGGATCACTTAGTCTTTGTTCTTGATTTTTTATGAAACATTCTAGACTAGATGTTTGGGTTAATACCAAAAAAAAAAAAAATCTCTTTAGATATTTTTGCAATCCATCAAATATTATGCGATGCATCAATATTATTCCTTAATAGAAATTGGGTAGAAGGGAGTTTATTTTGTTAGTTTTATATATACAAGAAACATGGATTAAAAAAACATCTGATTCATCTGATTTTTTTGTTATGCTTGGTGTAAATTTTTTTCCTCTATTTGTTATCTATTTTAAATGAGAATTGATACACCTGAGTTTAGTACATGGCAGATTTCTTTCATGCAATGAATTTATTGAGAGTATTTTATATTCTTTATCAACTTTAAAATTGCTCTCTGAATTGTAAGTACTAGTGATTAGATTTCAACATATCCTTTTGCAGTTTTTCTTGACTTTATCTTTCTTCTCCAATTTGTAAGTCATGATGAAATTTTCTTGCTTTTCATAGGAACCAGAAATAAACATGGCCAATTTTATGTAAACTGATACAATCACGTGTGTTTTGTTTCATGGAAACATTTGCTAAAAATTTAATTTCATTGTTCCATATTTTGAGATTTGTATATTTTCCACTCAAATTCATCAACGGTAAATGTTTTATAGTTAAGACAGTTTGATATGTCGTACAATATAGCATTTGAATATCGTCATGGATTTAGGAATTCGTGGCTTGCATTAGTCTAAGGGTTAGAATATTAATAGTACATACATTTGTTACGAAATTAAGGTTTTCAGGTAACTCAGTCCAACTACATTTTGTGAGAAATGGAGTCCGTAAAGAGAGATAGGATGTAAGGTAAGGCAGATTTATTCCAAATATAGTTTTGGGATGCCAAATATTCTCATATAAATTGGGTTGAGCAACAAAATGGTCGTTTAAGAGTGTGGTTGGGTTGATTTCCTCTTAGAATAATTGTAACTATTTATAGAGTTAAACATGAGAATTCGGTTGCAGCTATAACTATATCTTCAACTGTTCTCTGCATTAGTAGTTGTTAAGAATATGCATGTACAACAAGGTATTAACAAGTATGTGCATGATAGAGGTGTGAAACATGCTATATGTGATGTGATTTCAACATATAGTTTCGAGTAGGAAGATGAAGTGAAAAATATACAAGGGCATATCAACGAGAATTTCTTATATTTCTATCACACAATGATTAATTTAATTATTAAGTTATGTTGTGTTATTATTAGGTTCATATATACATGAAGGGAATGTTCTTATGTGAGTAGGTAGCTAGACTATTGTAATTATTCTTGCAACACTATTTTAAAACTTTGATACGTACATAAAATTTTCGATGCTAGAGTTGGCTTGGTATTTTTCTAATATTTAATGATAATATTTAAAATAATTTCCCAACAAAGTGGAAGTATCTTGGAAATTAACATATGAAAAATAGCTTTCTGAGCCGTAATAATACCATTTTAAACTTTACCAACTTAATCATGTGTGATCATTGATAATAGATTGAGAATACTATAGCATCACACTGGATATTGATCCTTTAAATTTAACTTATAAACCTAGAGTCAAGATATATTGCTATTGGGCTTTAGATTATTTTTCCAATATTCATCTAAAACTATGATATAGACATAGAATTTTTTATGCCAAAGTTGTCTTAGTAAATTTTTAATATTTAATGCTAATTTTTAAATGAATTTACCAATAAAGTGGACATATCTTGGAAACTAACATATGGAAAATAGTTTGCGTAGCAGTAATAATATCATTTTAGTCTTTACCAAGTAAATCATCTATCAAATTTGTGATCATTAACAATAGACTGAGATGATAATAGAATGAAATAATACTATAGCATGTCTCTAGATATTATCTTCAAAATTCAGTTATAAACTTAGACTCAAGATATATTGCTATTGGCCGATAGATTATATGAGTGCGTTTTTTTTTGTTTTTTTTTAAAAATTTAATAATGTATTGTTAAGCTTATTGCTATGACTCTACTATGAATGGTGCACACTTTCAATGTTATAATTTTAATCCTTATGAGTTATATTTAATTCTCATACAATGAGGAGAATAAAAGCATTTTTTGTAATGTTATGTTAAATCATGATGACTTTATTAGCAATAGCCCATGCATTATATTGATTAACCTTAATTTTAGATATGTGGGGGTATCTAGGGTTAACAATATATAAATTAATAAGTACAAGGGTGATAAATAGATCTATAGTAGGTCAGTTAATTTATAAATTTAGATAAATAATATTTTAGACTCATAATACTGAGATTTGTTAAAAATATAATGTATAGTTATTGATTGATATTGTAATAAATTAGAAACAAGAGTACCTAGTTAGTTAGTGTGTGTATATAGATATGGATCGAAATATGATGGAAGCATACTAGATCAAGATTCTAGAGAAGTCGTCAGATTATGGAATTTTGCACTTTGTGGCCTTAATTGTGTTGAATTTGGACGATTGCATCAACACTAGTGTATTAGCTAGACTTAGGTGTCCTATATAGAATAATGATTAGATCTAATTACATCCACCTAGAGCCTTCTACATTTTTTATCGCATTTCGTATGATATCTTTAGATCATGTGCACATAGTGTCTCTCTTTGTCAAATGATTAAATCGTAACTTACTCACTATTTATGTGATTTTGGGGAAAAATTGGTTAGTGAGGACATGGTATCAAGCTACCCCAAGAACCCTTCCATCTATAGGCATTGCCTATATAGCCAATACTCTGAAGAGGGTCTTAGACTTATGTAGTTCTCCCATACATGTTGGATTGTGTGTGAAAGAGTATACAATGTGTGATAAGTGAGTACATAAACTAACCTAGCTTGTAACTTAGAAAATAGGGCTCATTGGATGCTCCTTCAGTACTTTAAACTTGCAGGCATATAATCATATGGTTGATATGGAAATAGGGATGAATAGATCAGATTTGATCACTTGAGTGCTTGACTGAGTGGTTTTGGTAAGTTACCTTCTGAGGTTTTAGGTGAGGAATGAAAGAGGGTTGATCCTCTATATATACCAATATTTTTGGAAAATATCTTGCATTAAAGGACATAGACTAAATTTTAAGATACATTTCACTTACAAATTAGATGATTTTATTCGAACTTGACACATACTTTGAAAATTAATAATTGCATTGACATAGCTGTTTGACTAGGACATAAGCATATGGGAATCTAGAAAATAGGTATAGGTCAAAAAATGGCAATAAATTATAATAATCAGGTTTTTATAGCATTTTGCACAATATAGTATCCTTGGTAATTATAATAAAAATGGTTATACTAAGAGATAATCAATTTGGTAGAAAGATATAGTGAACATGATTCTTTAAATAGTGGGAAGGTCTTAAAAGTAAAGGCTAGAACCATGATGAGAATTATCCAAGTGTAAAGATTGAGGTTCTATATAATTTAGGTTTAATGCTTGTATTCCCCATAATATTATAATGAAAATTTTAACTTAAAGGATAATAAATGCATACCTTATTGTGTATAACACACATTTTCTTTGCATAAGTTTCATTTGAGTGATTTGAGAGTGACTTGACTACAACCAAGATCATGTGATAGTGCATATAATTTGGAATTGAAATAATTTTAATTCCTTGAATGTAAAGAGACCACAGATAGGAGTACACATATGTGTAAGTGAAACCATCTTGTCTTTTATCAATTTGATTTGAAGAGATGCCTCATTAGGAAGCCTTGGAGTTGACATTAGGAAAATTTGAAAACCTGTAAGTGTATGCATAAATATAAATATTGAAGGACACCATGTCCCCAAGCTTTGTGAAAATATGAGTTGCCACCCTACAATTTGAGCTTATGTTAATCATTCAACCCAATCATAATTATAATCTGGAGAGTGCGAGTAATCCGATAAAATTACACCATATGTCTAGTGAGGATGGATGATTTTATCACTCCATCCTATAAATTTGGTGAAGCTAAATGATTTAATTAAGTATGACTTATAAGATTAGTAAGATTGAGCGATATAATCATCTAAACCTTAGGAAAAAGTTAACCAACTACTGCAATAGATTGGTTCAATAAAATCCCATAAAAGTCCATTATAGATATGATAACAGTCCATAGTAGTATTTGAAATATGAAAGATCATTTTATTTGTAATTTATGATCCTATTTTTTATGGTATATGCGCCTCATATATGTCTCAAGTTGAAATATGGGTATAACAATGTTACCAATGTATAGAATGTTTCCATAAATGTGTATATGCAATTTGGCCAATTTAAAATTTTATAAACATGAAAGACATTTTTATTAGGGTTTGAGTGAGTAAATTAAGGAATAGGTATTATATCCTATTTTTAAAGAAATTATTTCCCTATATATGTATTGTTTTTTCAATGAATAAAATAAGCTTTTCTGATTAGCTAATTAATTTGCTAACATTAGTATCAGAGCAGGCCCATCTTGGACCTCTCTAGATTTCTTTGGCCTTAAGCATCACAAGGCTGAGTAGTGAATACCATGTTCAAGTTATTTTACATATGATAGGCCTTTCATTATTCCTAATTTTTAACTAATAATGTAGACCATGTGTTGAGTTCAAAATCATTGCTTTGATGATAAATCTATTTGTATCATTTTTTGTAGTTTGTTGTAATTTTTTTTAGATCTATAGTGCATTCTACATATGATTTGGTGAGAGTTGACTCCAAAGCATTTTTGTATTGATACAAGTAACACCTAGCTCAGCCCTAAATCACCTAGCTCATTAATTTATTACTTTGTACAGACTCTGGCTCTATTTGGAATCTTATCTCAACAGATCTAGGAACCCTATAGCTTGGATAAATCTTACGTGGGTAATTTAAACCTCATTGTAGGCTCATGAAATCCTTTGATGACTCGATATGGTTTTTGACTCTCTTATAGCAATAAGATTTGTAATGCATGCATCAATACTAATTTGGTGAGATCGAAACATTAGCTAAAATAGTGAACTTATTCTATGGATCAGATCATTCGATGAACCTTATTATTTACCTTGGCATCCACCTTCAGATCCTTACACACTGCTCACTATTTGTTTTATTTTCTTTGATCTAGTCAGGATCCTTTTGCCATTGATATAGTTGTTATGATCTATGTTGTTTTATTCTCCCAAATATTGGTGAAAGAATCCTCAATCAATTTTAGTGTCTATCTTTCATTTTATAGATATTTAATTTTTTTAGGTGTGCTTATTTGTTTTTAGGTTACGACATGAGTTTAAGTCATAAATTAAATTTTGGTCTTTAAAATTGTTTTATTTTTTACACTTTTTAGATTATGGTTTAGTTTTTTGTCAAGTTTTTAGTATTATTTATTCATCATTATAATTATCATGTTGATCATGTATGTCATTGCATTTTAGTCATAAAAGTCAATAAATTTATGTCCCTTATCATCTTTGGTCAATAGTTAGTTGTAAGTGTCATTATTTAAAAAAGAGTCCTTATTATTGTATGGATGCAATATCGGTTGAAGCCAACGTCCTTTGGGTCAAAGAGTCAAAAGTAAGGGAGGGTAACATGGAAAAAATAATTGAAATTTAAAAAATTGATAGGCATGATTTTCATACATGGTAAATCCAAAATCAATTATTAATAATTGAGAGAGATCTTTGGGACATTGTTATTGACACAGTACCAAAACTGATAGATGCAGAGGAGCACTAAAAATGGAAAATCAAAGATAATAAAGCCTTAACCATTATCAGTCTTGGCTTATCAAAACCATATATCCATGATGTAGATTTTAAAAAGTCTTCTCAAAATATCTAGGAAACATTAAACACATTATTTGGTTCTTAAGTTGATAGTGTAGAAATCAGTATGAAACAAAAATTGTATGGTCTCAAAATGGATGAAGGTAGAGACATGGTGTATCACGTTAGTAAATTTGGCTCTCTCATCAATAATTTAGTTGGAATAAATGTAGAGGTAATATAAACAAATTTGAAATCCATAATCTTCAATAACATGCCCAATAGCATGTCAAATATGGTGTTCACTCTAAGTAAGTTGAATCTAAGTTTAGAAAACATCATATCAACATTGCTTGATGAAGGAAACAAAATGAAGAATAATGTTGTATATGAAGAAGAAGAACTTGATAAATAAAATAGGCCAAACACTTCTTACAGATCTTCTAAGCATGCATTTAAGAATATGAAATCTAAATACACATGTTATTACTGTAAAAAACTAGGGCATTCTCTTCTAAATTACAAGCAGAGATCACATGACCTTATCAATGGAAAAGTGAATGATAATGCAATGTCAATAAAAGAAAGTGATCTAGAGGCAAGTAGTTCTCTGTCAGATACTGAAGAAATAGAAAGTGAAGAAAACTATGCCCTTTAGTGTTTTCATCATTAAAAGAGGGAATGACAAGTATTAGTATTGATAAAAATTAAAATAAATAATTAAATTATCACGAGTGGTTGTTCGAATCTTTTAAAATAGGGTTTTGGGAGAGTTATTAGGAGTTTGAGTGAGTAAATTAAGGGATATGTATTATCTCCTATTTTTGAAGAAATTATTTCCCTATATATGTATTGTTTTTTCAATGAATAAAATTAGTTTTTTTATTGACTAATTGATTTTCCAACAATTTTTCCATGACATTCCCCCACTGAATCTGTAGAATCTAATAATTGGTGTAAGTGTGGAGAACATGTTTCCATACCATACCCCCACTGTAATATGAAAATGTTGAGTATTAAATAAGTGTGGAAGTCATACATTTTTTGCATGTCTCCACTGAGATCTAAAACTCTGAAAATGTGGAAGCCATGCCTCTATAACATTTCCTCATTGATATAACCTCATTTTTTAGGTGAGGGGAGGTATAATCTAGTAGTTACCTTACATAAAAATGGTAAGATAATTATATAATTTGTGTGCCAATCATGTAACATATGGGAGTATCATGTATAGGCAAATATATCATTTCAATGTACAATATGTGATCACATCAAGTCCTAATGTCCATGATATAGATAATGGAAACATATAGAGATCAAGAATACAATATAATCAAATAATGAAGCACACACACAAGGGCACTCAGAATAAAAACCAAAAAAAAGAAATGGTCAAAGGAGATCGCATAAAAGGGGCATGTTAAAAAGATGCAAATTCTAAAGAACATGACTTAGTCAAATTTGCACATACAATGAACTATGACATATGTAAATTTTGAAATAAAAAAACATAGGCATGGGGCCCATAAGTAATGGAGCATATTCAAATTCTCAAACAATAAATATAATGTAAAAAAATAGAAAAAATGAATAGACTCAAGGAAGTGCAAAAAACAAAGCATGAAATCATAAGCAACCAATATAAGTATAACAAACTAGTCCATGGGTATTTTTGTTAGTAAAAAATGTGAAGTACATAGCTTATAAATTACACTGTGAAATATATAAGCAATGATAAAGACATGTGTAAGTGTACAAGGTCAAATATGATATGAAAATGATCATATAATAATTTAACCTAGGTATATTGTGATCACATAAGTAGATGCCCCCAACAAACTAATGATGTTAGTAGAGACAAGGACAAACATCCATATAGGCATATATCATGTGTCTGGGTATGCCTATATCACATTCAAAATATTTATGAAACATATGTGTGTATATAGAAAGAAATGATATTATACCTACCAACATTGAACCAACGACATAGATTTCAAAGAGCTAATAAAAACATCAAAATGATGAATACTTTTATATTTTTATTTATTATTTTTTAGACATTTAAAAGGAAATGACTATCATATGATCTCATCCAATGGATGTTCATAGGTATATACCCATTCAAAACATAGTGAAATAAATTTGTGGTACTGCCAAAGAGAATGTATAGGTGTAACGTCTTGCACTATAGGATTTGTGATGCTTTGCATATGTATAACATGACTCTATGGTTGTGAGGCAATATTAAAAGGAAAAAGGATTAATATAACCCATATTTGAGTGATTTGTGGTTTCTTTGAAATGGAATAAATAAGAACATGTGTGGTTTCTCTAGGTAACTGAATATACTGTGTCGTAATAGATGAGGATTTTGTAGAATCCATTGTGTATATTTGATGTAATGGTATCTCAAATTATTTGCCACCTAAGAAAGGATATTTTTTATTTCTTACCATTTAATGAAGGGTTAATATTATTTATTTTTATAATTAACTACACATGGGTATAAACTTTTGTTGTTCAAGTAGATGCTCATATGGATTTCCAAAATTATAATTACCCTATGGATATGAATGTAATTAACACATCTATTCACTATATAAGGTACTACATGAAGTGAATGTATCCAAGGTCATCCCAATAACATATTAAATACTCTCATGTATGGTATAATTTGTAATGTAATGACCACATGTGCTAGACTTACAAGTAAAGGTAAGTTAATCTCACCAAGGAGCTATTGTGAGTTTACACTCTAACCACTTTCGTTGAAGGGTGTATACCATAATGTGTATATCCCAAATGTGTCAGTAATGTTATGGTGAAAAGAATCTCACTAGGACCATTATCAATTATAACACTATTTCTAGGTCGGTGGTCAAGGTATGTTCAAATGAATAATGAATGAAGATCTAAGTCATCATCCACAATCCCACTATCATCAAAATTAATGAAGGGTATATAAATCATGGGAGGTGTATATCATGTATAAATACAAAAAATATCATATAATGAGATCTCATAATGTGGTGGAGGATAATGTGTATTATATATCATTTGAAAATCTAGTTCCTTAGTAGAATGGTCTTGTAAACGATTGTTAGATATGTTTTGATTATGGTGATAACCAAGTTATGAGGCTAATTCCTTTGGAGGTTCATGAAATGTAATTTTTTGGTCATCAATAAGGTATTGGATTTTATGTTTCAATGTAAAACATCATTTGAATAATGACCAAGGCCTTGGTGATATTCACAATATGCATTTACATTGTATCTTTTAGGTACAAGTCAATTCATATCAACCTCTATAAGATGAAGAGATATCAGGTGAAACTCCATAAGATTCTGAAGTAATAATCTAGAAACTTGATAAGAATCATTAAAATTATTGCCTAGGTGCATTATATAAGATAAGCCTATTAAGTTGTTGTCACACTACATTAACCATAATAGTTATTTCCCTTTTAGGTTCTATGGGTTTCACCTTGTAACTTGGTTTGATAGTGAACTTGGTATTGGCTGTAGTCAGTGAGTTCGCTACACACTTAAGTTTGTTTAATGAGATAGGTTTCATTTCATAGTCATGAAAAATATGTCATGATTTGTAAAAATATTTTATGTTTTAAAAAATAATGGAATCATTTAATGGGGAAATCAAACTTTTCTTGAAGATATCTTGAAGTTATCTATCTATCATTTAATGGGTCATTTTAGCTAATATTATCTTATACCTAAAGACATATTCATTGATAGGTTCATTGGTTCCTTATTTGTTATTTATAATTTGGGCATAAGAAAACTTTTTGGTAAGTTTGATAGACAAGTGTGAAAAAAATTAAATAAAATATGTTTTCATGTTTTTACTGGTTGGATTGGTAAATCATAAAACCACCTTAGAGTGTAGTACTTAAGTTTCCATGTACATAGTTTAGTTGAGAGTTTATCATTATAGGAATAATCAAGGAATGCCTCATATAAATATCAAAGATGTTGCTCAAGATTACCCTTACCATCATAAAATAGGAACATAGGTGAAAAATACTAGTCCACAAGGATGCGAAGATATATCAGGTGCAATATGGTTATACAAAATCTCTTGTGGATTGATAACATAAGATGTTTTCATAGAAATGTGTTTAATATTTATAACCTTATATTCCAAATGTTTTATATTCTGGATAAGATCTTGCACATCTCAGTCATTAATGTTTGAAATTTGATAAATCATCAAAGGAGGTGTACCTATAGTTTGAGTTGTGATAGGCATTAAAACTGATAATTGAGTTGAAGTGTTAATGTTTTCTTATGTAATATATAACAATAGTGGTATTTGTTTTGGGGAACAATGGTGTAAACACATATCATATGCTCCCATTAGAAGTATGAAGTGATGATGTGCTCAAAGGGAGTGTTGTTGGTAGATGGGGTTATCACATAGCTCTAATAATATGATAAATGGATGCACCTGGTTATTCATATATGAATTTTCAATTTTAGTTTCCAATATGGTTATGAGTATCTCATGAATATCTTTAGGGTTTTAATAATACACTCTTGAAACATAGCAATATCTTGCACTTGATCTTGATCTATTTGTTCATGTCTAATGTTTTAATGATTAGAATCATCTTCTATGATTAGTTTGTCAGTAATTTTCTTAGTTGAAATATTAAATTTTTCATTATCCATAATATTTGTCACTTGATTTATTTGATCCATTATTGGTGGACAATGAGGAAGTTGCGAGTGTTTAATATTTACCCCAACCAATATAGGGTACGCCTGGGTTCCATTCAAACAATATAGTAGATCTAGAAAAATAGAACAATGCAAAACTTCATAATCCTGGATATAATATAGAAAGTAAGGGTTTGTACAAAGATATGGGTTTACCACTTATTTAACCCTAAAATAAAAAATGAAAGTATATCTAGGGTTAATAATATACAAATGAATAAGCACAAGGGTGATAAATAGATCTATACCAAGCTGGTTAATTTGTAAACTCAAATAAAAAATATTTTGAATTAATAATAATAAGACATGCCAAAGATATAAATTATAATTATTGATTGATATTGAAACAAAATAGAAACAAGATTAATTATATGGTTTGCTATGTGCATGGAGATCTATGATGAATTAGGCTCGAATTGAACTGGACCAAGATTTTAAAGCAATCATTAGATTTTATAATTTTTCACTTTATCGTCTAAAATAATTTCATCATATTTGGATTATTATGTTAATTCTAGTGTCTGAGTTGGACATATTTGTCTAGTATAGAATAATGACTACATTTGGACATAACCTCATGGAGCCTTCAAGGTGTTATGCCACCTTTATCTTGATATCTTTAAATTATGTGCATAACATGTTTCTCTTTTCGAAATGATCAAACCATAACTTCCTTACCCTTGGGGTGATTTTGGGAAAAAAGGGTTAGTGTGAACATGGTGTCGAGCTAGTCTATGGACCTCTTTGCCAACATGCACTAATTATATAGCTAATACTCTGGATAAGATCTCATACTTATGTAGTTCCCCCCTACATATTTGTTTGTGTGGGCATGGGGATGTAGTTTATTATAAATAAGTACATAGAGTGACCTCGCTTGTAACATAGAAAATATGGTTCATAGGATCCACCTTTAGTACTTCAGACCTACATGGATAATGCTCCTATATTTGATATTTAAATGGAGATGAATAGGGAATATTTTATCACTTGAATAATCAATTGAGTGCTTTCAGTAAGTTACCTTGTGAGTTTATAAGTGATTAATGAATGAGGATTGATCTTATATATATATATATATATATATATATATATATATATATATATATATATATATCACAATCGATTTTGAAAATATATGAAACTAATGTTAATAGGCTAGTGTTTATGATATAAATTTTTAGGAAGCTAGAAAATAGGTTACAAGTCCAAAACTAGCAGTGAAGGATAATAGTCTAGTGTATATAAATTTGCATATTATATAAGGCCTAGTCATGAGAATAAAAGTGGTCAAACTAATAAATAATAAATTTAGTAAAAATAGATAGTATAACAAAATCCTTTCATCAATTAGAAGGTTTTAGAACTGAATTATATAAGTATGATGGTTATTTGCCAAGCATACAAGATTGAGATGATATATAATTCAAATTTAATGTCTACATCTATATTGTACACTTATTCTTTTTATTTTATATTTAATTCTCATTTGTATCAAAGTCCCAAAACATAAACAACAAAATTATGGATCATTTAAGGTTAAGTATTATTATTACAATTATTCTTGCTTCTATTCCATCAATGTAAAGTGGACTTCCAAATTCAATCACTTAAAATGTTTTAGTTCAAAGTTTGGGAAATGATGTTTGAACCTCATTAGTAACAAATAAAATTACATATTAGGTTTTTTTCCAAATTTAATTGAATAAAATCGATTATAAAAATAAAGAAAAATAATTAAGTTAAAATAGATCATATCTAAAAAGAGGTCATAATATCCTCACAATAATGCCATCATTATTTTCCATATCAGTTGGGTTGTCACTAACCAATCAGGGTAATATGTAGTGTTTAACTTTAAGACTATATTATTCATCCACTTGGATGCGATGCATCTTTCAAAATTATAATATTATTGTGCATATCTTTATTTATTTCTAATTCAAATTAAATATTAATTGCCTTTAATAACTTGGAATAATATTTTACATCCTTGACCTCTTATAACTGATTAGTTTTACGTAAGGCAAATAGTATATTAGTAAAGTATTATGGAATATTAAAATTTTCACATTAGAGTTTTCAATAAAATGAACTCATTTTTATGCTTAATTAAAAATCTACAAAATAAGGGTTTCATTCTTTATAATATAAATTATTCTAATATAGTTCAAGTTTGTACATGTTATAACAACATTTACAAGATACCCATAAATATAAGGTATTAAAGTGAAATAACCCATGTACATCCATTTATATATCTTGAAATAAATTTTATCTAATAAATCCTAAGTCTAAATATTTTTTTAGGTTATAATTTTTTGATCAATTTATTAACATTGACTTTAAAACAAATTTAGAGAATGCCTTGCACATATGGTGCAAATATTAAGCCATTATATGATGAGGTATATATGTTAATATTTGAGTTAACCAAATGGGATTTATATGTTATAACATGTAGGTCTTAATTTTCATACACATCAAACAAAAAATCTTAATGTTATTCTTATATAAAGATAATAAACTTATTCTTAATTATAGTATTGTTGTTTTTTTATTGTAGTAAAGACAAGGAATTAATCCAAAGATGATTCTATAGTTTGAATCTCCCCCCTTTAATCATGAAACCCTAGTCCCCATTATTTAAACCAATTACCAAACCTATGAATGAAATACCTATTCATATTCACCTACCATACCTCCATTTCTAATTCTAGTCTGAATCTAGATTTAAATCCATGGGCAAGTCGTCGGGAAACTATTTACAAACACACCCAGACATGAATTGTTTTCTCACACCACATTTTATATAATATTAGTCAATGTTGACACCTCAAAGGATCTACATGTAAAAGTTGTCCTACAGGTAGGCTATCACTCCTAGCCCTAAACTATAATGTTCTAATGTTGCAACTACTTTAACACAAGTAATTTGACTAAAGACTATATACACCTAAATATATTTAAGAAAACTTCCTAGTGGTTACACTTTTTCCATACACACCTCACTGCGAATTCCCATGATTCTTAAAGTGATGATTTAGACTCATATTTAGATGAGCTTGAGCTTCTCAGTCTAAATGATGTCCATGCTAGCTCTCTTAACGCAAAGGTGGATTCCAAGGTAGAACCACAAACTTTAGACATGAGGGTCACGATTGATATTGGAAACCCCTATTCCAACTGTCTCTAAGAGAATTGATATATAGACTAAAATACGAAGGGAAAAGCCATTGGATGTGGATTCAGTGGAAGACAAATCTCATCCCTTTGAATCTTTTGAAATTTTAAAACCATTAGCCATAAAATCTAGAAAATATAAGGGATAGTAAACAAGATGAAGAGGAAGATAAATGGTAGAAGACCTATGTCTAGCATGCCCTTCCATTCAGGGGGGTCTAGTGTATAATTTTTATGGTAGGAAAGGCGTGAGTTTTACTAAGGTTTCATGGACGATGATAGTAGGGTGTGGATTATTCTTTACTAAATATGATATCCTACATGTATGTTGTTTGGTCCCATATGGACCCTCTAGGAGAGTTGTTATCTTACTATTTTTGTGTGAAAGTTTCATGAAAGAAGAAATTTGGTAAAAGGCCCTATATTTCTTCTTTGGTCTTTGTTGGTGGTAAGGTGTTTCTGCTTAATGCCTATTTTGTTTTACATAGGATGCTTACAGAGGCACCGATTTAGAGATTTATTTTTATATCTCATATTGGTTACAAATTATACCTAAACTTGTTATTCACCTATTAAAAAAATTTTATTCTTAACTCAATCATCTTTCGTTAATACAATGACATTTAATGAATGAGATTTAATTCAAAGTCATTGTTATCTTTAATCCTATCAATATGTTTATTTCATTAGTTCAAATAACAGTAGTTTTTGAATACCATAACATGTTTTTGCTAACAAAACCCCATAATATGTTGCTTACACTTTTCATTTGAGATGATAGTTTTATTAGTAATATAATAATCATTCATTCCAAATTATCCACTAAAGAAATGTTAAGATCTCACAATAATATTTGTATGATTAAAATGTAATTAACACAACCAATGAAGAATCACGTTTCAATTTTTGAATAGGGTTCAATCTTCCATCCCTAAGTTCATATAAATTTACATAGATCAAGGAGATTTTAACATTAATTAATAAATTTAAATTCAAATAAGAATAAATGTCTACAATAATTAAACATAAAATATGGTAAACATGACACAAGTTTTTTCTCCTTAAATGCAATGCACAAAATAACTTCTAACATGTTTTTTAATAAGACAAAATTAAGAAACAATTATTAAAACTAAATATCTAAATTTTGTTTTTAATTTGAACCAATAGGTTTCTAATGATTAATATAAAATGGGAGAGAGGAGTAGGAGGAAGAATTATCAAACAAGGCATGGGCGAGAAGGATAGTAGGAAGAATAAGGAGATAAAGATGATCCCAATCTAAGAGGACAAGGGGTTTCCTATACACCCATAACCATTTACCAAAAGTTTGAATCATACATTAGGTAGAAGAGAGTCATAACATAAGTCTAACGTACCCAAAATACTAGAAATTAAGCTTCTAGGTGGAGTCTAGCATAGAAAACCAAAGCAAAAGACTCGTTAAGACTGAGCAATAGATTCAAAGGTTTAAAACTGTGTTTCATAATATGATGGACCAAAAAAAACCTTACAATAGAATGGTGGTATTCTTATTGATGTTCTGGGTGTGTTTTAGGATTAATAATTATAACGAAAGTGTTACTTCCTCCTATTGGTAGATTTTCAAGGCTTAGACTTTGTTGGGTATAGACAAACACAAGTTTAGGTGCTTGTTTCACCATGAGGAGATTTTTACACAATATAACATTGGGTATTATTATATTCCCTTTATCTTGTTATATCTTGGTTCTAACCTACATGAGCATGTTTCATACAACCTAATGGCTATTTATTTTTTCCCTCTCTTGTTAGCAAAGGGAGGGTGTTTATTTCTATTATTTATTTTCATCAATTTCTTGCCATGTATCAAGCTAATGCTTGTCTGATGGGAACTCAAATATCTAACATTGATATCCAAATGAAATATATCTCATTTTTATGTGATGTGAATCTCGTGACTTAGACCAAATATTTTATGGGTTTGAAGGTGGATGTTAGAGCAATCTTATTCAAAACTCCTTGCCTTCTTAGGGATAGAACATTATGGGTTTTAATGGATTAAGTTACAGTATTTTTATTTAAAATGCTTGGGGTTTGGGTTCATATGATAGAGGAATCTACCCCTTCCTTCCTAAATTGGATGTTAGAGGATTCTAATGTGTTGTCTTTCTAGGAAGGGTAAACATTAGAGGTTTGCACCCTTGTCTCTTCCAATTTCACATTATTTTTTAAAACCTTGGTGTATTGCTTGCTGGCTAATTGGCCTATCATATAATGGTTATCTTAGCCACACTTATAGGAATAGGAGTTATGGTAGATGGATTGTTCAAGGTTTCTTCACCAAAGTAGAGACAAGGGTGATTTATGATTGGCTAAAGATTCCTAACTTATATCAAACTACTGTTAGATTGCTCAAGATGATTTGGATATTTATTTATTATGATTTATGTATTGCTTAGCTCAATGGGTGTGAAATCCCATTAATTATGCTTCGATTGGGTGGAGGTTTTGTGGATGTCTCGAGGAGACATAATATTAGCATAAGACTGTACGTTATTGGGTGAATTTTGTTCTATAATGTAAGGTTCAAATATCTTCCAAAATGTGACATTTGTTAATTTTATTTTCTATTTGTCGAGGAGTTCCATTCCTTGATTGTCTAAGTTTTTGGGTTCCTTAAAACCCTCTTGATGATATGGTTGTGTGATCTATCAAACCCTCTTATTTTTTGAATTACTTTGGTTATGGGATCTTTCAAACCCTCTTATTGTATTGTGTTCTGGTATGGTTGTGGGAGCTATCAAACCCTCTTGTTTTGGTTTGGTATATTTATGGGAGCCATTAATCCCTATTGTTGTGATTTGGTATGGTTGTGGGATCCTTTAAAACCTCTAGGATTTTGGTCCATTTTTAAAACCCTCTCTTAGTTATGGGACTAGTAATCAAGACCCTCACTTGTCCTATTCATAAATCTTGATTGAAAAGTGTTTACAATAATCAAATAAAAAAAATCATAATGAAGTATAAAAATATTCAATGTCCCTAAATTTCAAAGCTTTCTCTTAACATTAAACTTAACATTAACTAACAAACATAGTGGTATAACATCATTATTGATAGGTAAATAGATCACAATTTTGATTTCAAAATTAAAAAAAATGAATTCATTCAAAGACAACAAAAATGAGTTGAAACATAATCAAATCAAACTTCTATCCAATGCTCTTCACTAACCCAAATTTCAATAATGCACATCAAAAATATAATGCAATCTAATATATACTATTAAATTCAATTTCCTTTATGAAATAAAGCTTACTTATCCTTTTAAATATAAGATAACCATACAAATGAACTGAGACACTATAAGTATACAACCTTGTGCTTATTAAAAAAAAGAAAACCTAAAGCATACATGATTGATACTCAAGAGAGTCTATAAGAATAACCTTGTTTTATATTTTACAAACAAGGGTTGTAACGACCAATCCTGCAACTATGTGTCTAGTCAAGAGCCCATTTTAACAATATAATATCATGACTAATCATTTTTAGACCTTATTGACTATATATAAATGAGTTATGAGTTTAAGTGAAATATGGTACAATGTCAGCATAGGTCAAAGTATAATTATCTGATATGCATAAAAAAATATTGAAAATATTTAATTAAAAATTGTAACAAATACATCATGCTTTTTCTTACCTTTATTATTAACCAAACATAATTATTCTATAAAATCATTGATGCATGATAAAAAAAAATATTAATATTAGCCTAAACATTTCACCACTCCAACCATTAGCCTCAAAAATTTTATAAACAAAAACATGCTAATACATAAGTAAAAATGTAACTAAAAATAATTCAAGCTTATTTCCACAAAGAGATAGTAGGGATTCAATAATATTATCACATCAATAGTGTCAACATCATCAACAACAAAAAAAACATAATAATAGTCCAAGGTTTTTACCTCAAAATAAAATATTAATAAAGACACAAAAGCAATTGTTTAGCGTTTTAATCGATACCGTAGAGTAATTTTCACTCTACATCATATTTAAATTTTGGGTTGAGCACTGCAATTTTGGTCCTCAGATGTAGCGGCAGAGTTTTGGTTCAATGAGGAACAAAACAAAAGACAAGGATAAAAAATGACAGGCTCGCAAACGTCAAATTTCATAGCAAAGGAATCATCAAAGGGAAGGAATAAGCAAAAGAGGCCACGTGTTGACTTTCGTGTGTCCCTCAAAAGACCCCACGAGAAAGTGGATGTCACTGCGTGTCCTCACCCATCTCAACAGAATCCAACAAGTGTCTGCAGCTGAGGCTTTGGGTTCCTTTTAAAATTCAAAGAGAAGCCTCTCTCGAAGGGTCTGCTGAGGCTACCAGGTTTCACCATCTGTAAAAGTCCAATATATGCCCCTAGTGATACTACAACATAGCAAAAAGGAAGTGGAGAGAGCTGCATGTCTTCGATAAACCTGGCAAAAGTGCCAAGTGTCATTTCTCGGTGCCCCTTAAGTAATAAAGAGGATTTTTAGGAAACTAATTAAGTGTCCTCTCCCATTTCAAAATAGCAGAGTGTTCTATATTTTTGTTGCTAAAAGCAAAATGGAGGGAAAGTCGACTGGAGTTAAGCCGAGTAGATGGAACAGTGCATCGGGTAGATTTTTGGAGCCCCCCATAGCATTCAAGGCACCGTCTATTTGTCCCCTAATAGTGGAGGCAGAATAGATAGTTGAGTGGCCCAGTAGGTGATGAAATTTGAAATTCAAGCGTGAAGAGAGGAACTAGTCAGGAATTGTGATGCCGCAGTTAAGGGCAGCCATTCTTCTCCAGCATGGCTTTTCAAAGCATTGAATGTGCCAAAGTTCAAATTATTATTTTTTATTTACGTATTCAGGGCTATAAAAGAAGAAGAATTGTAAAATCTAGAAAAGGGGGAATTCTCATAGTTTTAGACTATCTGAAGTTTGTGGCCAATAATATCATTTGCTCTTGTCTCAATTTTCTTGAGTTGTAAAGTTTATGTAATCATGCATGTTTTTGTGCCCCTTATGTGCTTGAATGAATTGAGGAAATTTGAGCTCCATGCCTTTGTTGATGTTATCTGTGTTGTTTGCAAAGTAGTCTATACTATAGATTGTATAGTGCGGTGATTGGAAATGTTATTTGCTTTTGTCTCATTTTCTTGAATCTGAAGATTTACATGACTGTGCGTGAATTTTGTGCCTCCTATGTGACTGGAAGATTCTATTAAGAAGACTGAACACTATGCCTTTGTTGACAATTCATGTATCTTAGCAAAAGACTCCCCTATTGTGAGCCTCTATTTCTGTTATTCCAATCTTTTACATTGATCATGCACTTGTATGCTCTTAAATGTAATAGAATCCTATAATAGTCACTCTGTGCTTAGGTTAGGATTAGGTTTATGCTCAGGTGAATCGCCATATATAGGTTTTAATTCCTACATTTTGCGTTTTTGTTTAGTCTCCCATCCCTTTTCCCCAACACCCAATACAAAAGAAGAGACCAGCTTCTTTAAAATCTGGAGGTTGTTTTCAAGCCACATTGTCCCACAGCTTGAAACTTCCCATTGTTGTTGATTAAGATCTAGCACAATTTAAAGACATCAACAATTTTTGGCACGCCCGGTGGGACGAATCTTTCAAAAGAATTGCCTCTATAAATCTAGGACAGCTTCCAAGTAAGCCTATTTTTATTAAATTATTTTGAATAAATTTTAATGGCTATGTATGGAGAGAATCCCTGTGGTATATTTCCTTATCATCCCAATGAGGGATCATACCAGCCTAGTCATGATATCTATGAGCCTAATCAGCCTTTTCAAGGCAACTATCAAAGCTATGTTAAGCCTTATCAAGTTTCTCATGATCCCTATTACCAAGAGTATGACTCTTACCTTCCTCATGAGCCATATCAGTCTCAGGAATAGATTCCATCTACCCCATATGGTCACAATGTTGCATATGAGCAGTATTGCCTTCAAGAAAAAATAAATGAAATAGAGCTTAGAATACTGACATATGCAAGAAAGGTTTGTTCTAACTCTCAATATGAGGAAGTGAATGGTCTATTTTGAAATGTGTCTAATGATCTAGAAGAGATAAATGGACTGTGTATTCTTGCATTAGAAAAGATGGAGGCTTGGGAAAGGCAAAGAATTGAGTTAAACAAATTGTCTACAAAAGACTATGGTGCTTCTTATTCTTATGAAGCTCCTAACCATGCCCAGTGTGTGCCAAGGGAGCTCCCTAGTTGGAATCAAAATCCCATTCAAAAGCATATCCAAAAGCCTATTCAAGTGGCTATCGATGAGACTAGACCTTCCTATAGTCCCATCATTGCCTCACCAATTATCTCTCAAGCTCAGGTTGTTCAGGAGGACAAGCAGGTTCCAAACATTGATGAGGCAATGACCAAGTGGAAAGAGCAAAATATAGACATCTTTAAGAATTTCTCTTTCCCTCCTCTCCAAAATTCCCTAGATAATTCCTTTTCCCTCAAGGTTCCAAAATCTGATCATGATCAATCTCCCATGTTTCATTTTCCCTCTCAAACAAATAAATTTCATCACCCTCTCACCATCACCCTTCCTCAAGAAGACCCTATTCTTCGAAGTATTGAGAAAGAGGTTGCAGCTATAGGACAAGTTCTTACAAAATGTATAGAGGATGCTTCAAAAGTCCCTGAAGAGGAGTTCCCCATTGATACTTCTCTTGAGTTTGTAATTGACCATCCAGTTATATCTGGGAGTGGGAAGACTAATCTTGATGTAAAGGAACTTCAAGAAGAGCTGGTACAAATTGAAGTCATACATGAGTTACAAGTACCTCCTATTGAGAAGGATCCAAATAGCTTTATAGCTGATTCAGTTCAAATAGATCAAAGTAAGGAACAAAAAGATGATGGGTAGCTATACCTTGAGCCTCTACCAGAGATTGAAGAGCTTTGTATGGATATGGTGGATATTAAAGAGCATGTTTATGAGAAATTTAGCCAAGAATCACCTATTCAAGATTGCAATACAGATGGAGTTGCATGCCCAAAGCTCCTTGAAGAGCTGGATGAACTTGCAGCAATAAATAAGAGGGATGTGGTCACTCAAAGGGCATGCATAGATAGGGTATCACTTGACATGGTGATAGATGATGAGCAATCTAAAAATGATCAGGAAATACTTGGTGAGTTTGTCTTTATCGGTGACTGGTTTGTTGTTGATGACCCATTAGGGAAGATGCTAATACAATTGGTCAGCAAGGCAAATGTCTCATCTGAGGTTATGACTAAGAAACAACGTGCTTTGCAAATTGTACCATCTCTCAAAAGGAGTGAGTTTGAGATTTTTCCATTTGATCCAGGTGGATCATGCCTTATCATGGTTAGCTAGAGCTGGAGTCAGGTTCTTTTTAAGCAGGCTCAAAAGTCTTGGTGGTTGCCAATAATTGTAGAGTAATTTTTACTCTACATCATATTTAAATTTTGGGTTGAGCGCTACAATTTTGGTCCTCAGAAAGAGCGGCAGAGTTTTGGTTCAACGAGGAACGAGTCCAATGACAAGGCTAAAAAATGATAGGCCCACAAACGTCAAATTTCATAGCAAAGGAATAATCAAAGGGAAGGAATAAGTGAAAGAGACCACGTGTTGACTTTCGCGTGACCCTCAAAAGACCCCATGAGAAAGTGGATGTCACCACGTGTCCTAACCCGCCTCAATGGAATGCAACAAGTGTCTGCAGCCGAGGCTTCGATTTCCTTTTAAAATTCAAAGAGAAGCCTCTCTCGAAGGGTTTGCGGAGGCTGCTAGGTGTCACCATCCATAAAAGTCCAATATATGCCCCTAGTGATACTATAACATAGCAAAAAGGAAGAAGAGAGAGCCGCATGTCTTCGATGAACCCGGCGGAAAGTGCCAAGTGTCATTTTCTGGTGCCCCTTAAGTAATAAAGAGTATTTTTAGGAAACTAATTAAGTTTCCTCTCCCATTTCAAAATAACAGAGTGTTTCGTATATCAGTTGCCAAAATAAAAATAGAGGGAAAGTTGGCTGGAGTTAAGCCGAGTAGATTTTTGGATCCCCCCATAGCATTCAAGGCACCGTCTATTTGTCCCCTAATAGTGGAGGTAGAATAGACAGTTGAGGGGCCCAGTAAGTGATGAAATTTGAAATTTAGGCACGAAGAGAGGAACTAGTCAGGAATCACCATGCCACAGTTAAGGGCAGCCATTCTTCTCCAGCATGACTTTTCGAAGCATTGAATGCACCAAAGTTCAAATTATTATTTTTTATTTACATATCTGGGGCTATAAAAGAAGAAGAATTGTAAAATCTAGAAAAGGGTGGAATTCTCATAGTTTTAGACTATCTGAAGTTTGTGGCCAATAATATCATTTGCTCTTGTCTCAATTTTCTTGAGTTGTAAAGTTTATGTAATCATGCATGTTTTTGTGCCCCTTATGTGGCTGAATGAATTGAGGAAATTTGAGCTCCATGCCTTTGTTGATGTTATCATGTGTTGTTTGCAAAGTATTTTATACTGTAGATTTTCTAGTGCAGTGATTGGAAATGTTATTTGCTTTTGTCTCATTTTCTTGAATCTGAAGATTTACATGACTGTGCATGACTTCTGTGCCTCCTATGTGATTGGAAGATTCTATTAAGAAGATTGAACACTATGCCTTTGTTGACAATTCCTCTATCTCAGCAAAAGACTCCCCTGTTGTGAGCCTCTGTTTCTATTATTCCAATCTTTTACATTGATCATGCACTTGTCTGCTCTTAAATGTAATAGAATCCTATAATAGTCACTCTGTGCTCATATTAGGATTAGGATTATGCTCAAGCGCATCACCATAGATAGGTTTTAATTATTGCATTTTGTGTTTCTGTTTAGTCTCCTATCCCTTTTCCCCAACACCCAATACAAAAGAAGAGACCAACTTCTTTAAAATCTGGAGGTTTTTTTCAAGTCGCATTGTCCCATAGCTTGAAACTTCCCATTGTTTTTTATTAATATCTAGCGCAATTTTAAGACATCAACAGATACACAGACACAACTTAACATGTTTAAACACATAGGAAACTGACATCGCTCACATTACACACAAAAATTAACAACAAAAGCTTAAAATCACATTAAATAACATTTTGTAATGCATGTATGAGTTATTTCACATCAATCATTATAGTTCTAGTAAAATAATGTTAACAACTAGCATGTTCCAAAGTATATTTTGACATGTAACCAAAAACAATACAACATGTTTTAAATTTTAATTAGTATAAAAAGGAGACTAGGGTCAATCAAACATAGGGTTTTTATCAATCCTCATTTCCCATTATTTTCTCAAACCCAAACAAAACAAGGTTTGTTTAGTTTCCCTTTTTTCCAATATTAATCATATAAAAATCTTTAAAAGAAACCAAGAGTGATTTATTACCTTTCAATAACGACTATGATGAAAAGTTCCTCTTATTTATATTGTGTCTTCTTTTCTCTAATCCAGACCTCTAAATATTTTTGCACATAACTCTCATACTTTTATTCACATAAAAAATAACCTCAACAATGTCGCCATTAATGATGTATATCATGAACAAGATGCAGTAATGGAAAATGACCCAAAATAAGGCAAAATATGTTCAATACATAGTTAGTAACTCCAAGTTCATATTAACCTCCTCTCTCTAAAGAATCCCATAATTCTATAGAGCCTCTATATTTACCAGGTTGACAACATTATTGAGCCATTCAAATGTGGAAAAAAATCAAAACAACACCAAAACAAAAAAAACAATCATGCTTTTTGACCTAATCTTGGTCCATATTATGATCACATCATTACATCTTTGAATTTGATTAAGGTATTTAAAAAAAATTACAAGTAAAAATAATCATGACATTTTATAAAGTCTCATACAAGTAATGATCAAACAAGTAATTTCCCAAGGCTACTCCAGACTTTGACCATGTTAACTAGACAAGAATAAAATACCATGCTAAGGAGAAGAGATGAAAATTAAATTAATGTCACAAAAAACAAAAATAAGGTAAAAAAGTAATAGTCAATCCAAGACTAAGTGACTAAAAGATAGAAATAGGAATTTTTGAAAATTGACATAAAAATAATTTAATGAGCACAATTAGATCTTATCCAATGACATCTACTTACAATAGAGATAAATTTATACACAATATAACATAATCACATTAATAAAAAAATAGAGGAGGCTTGATGGATCTTTAAATTTATTAATTTTTTATTATCACATATTTATATATGTATAACACCATTTTCATACTAATTTAGAAAAACTATCCAACCTTGGGCCTAGCTCAACTATACCTACAACCATACAAATGACATCAACTATACATGTATCTAATTTATAATAGTAATTATAAATAATCATCTTCGTAATTAACATATACATATGAGATGAAATATAAACTGAATAATATACATCAGATCCACAACACTAAGTTATCATTAAATAAGTATCAACCAAGATATTGAACTGTAAAAAAATTAAGGATATATAAACCATATTTTTAGTGTTTTAATTCATGATATATACATAGGTAGGATATGACATTGGCTCTCCTCAATAGAGGTGTTGTCTTAGGGCCTATAAAAAAATAAGGATAGTTCTCTTTGAAAGATTTTCATCTTGCCCCATAACACTTTTCTCACTCAGCAAGATCATTACAATGACCCAAAATATGGATTGAATCCAACAAGATCATTTCCTATTCCACCACCTAAATATTTTTCCAATTCAAAATATGGGAGTGATTAGGAACTTACTTTTTTAATAAATCAATATGAATCACATTATTAATTATAAAAAGAGAACGAGGAAGAGATATATGATATGCAATAGGGCTAATATTTTCAACAATTTTAAATGGACCAATAAATGGTGGAGATAATTTTGATGCTTACCAAAATTAATCAATTTTTTTTTTAGTTTTACTCTCTGAAAGACATTATCCAAGACCTCAAAATATCTTGGAGTTATTATTATGTTAGCATGGATTTTGTGTAGATCTAAGGTAACTTTTAGCCTTTGTCATATGATATCAATTTAAATATGGTATTATTTAAATAATTTAGGTACAATCAAGATCTTATTATCTATTCCATTATATCCAAGTAGGGTATGAAATTTTCATCTATTTAAATCATCAAAAGGTTCCATTTTAAACATTGAATGGTAAATGTCATTATATCAAATTCTGCCAATGGAGGTAGTGTTTCCACTTGAATTTTTGATCCATGACATTTATTCTAAGCATGTATTCAACAATTTGGTTTAGCATTTCTATTTTTCCATCTATTTTTGGATGATAGGATGAGCTACAATTTAGTCTTATCCAACAAGAATTTAACTTTAGCCTTTCAAAAACACTGATGCAAAAGAGAATAATTTATCTACAAAATTTATGGAAAAATTAGGGGCATCATTACTTAAGTTTATCTCAATAAAATGGGCAAATTTCATGGATTTATCAATGCAAACTAAGATCATGTCATTCTTAATTCATGTTTTAGCCAACCTTGAAATAAAATATAATGAAACAATAACCAACTTACTTTCTATAACTAGAAGTGGGTACAAAAAATATCTTGAATGAAAATGTTTAATTGTAACACATTGACATTCTAGAAAATTAGTAAAAAGAACCACATCCTTTTTCAAACCAATCAAAAAATAGTACCATTTTATCTCATGTGCCATCTTTATGGCACCTCGTTGAGAAAAATGAGGTGTTGTATGCAATTATTCCATCAATTTCTACCTTAAATTATTAGAAATAGGTACATAAATTCGATTTTAAAATCTCATAAGACCAATTGATTCAACAAAATATTTTAAAAAGACCTTGATAACCACACCTTTATTTAATTTCACATAGTTTTCTCTGTGAACATAATATATTTTTTGTTGTTTTATCACAGTAGTTATGAAATTTGATTATGTATCATTAATTTTAGTAAGGTAAGAACTATTACTAAGGGCATCATCAACCCTGTTTTCTTTGTCATTGACATTCTCAATGTTAGTATTGAATTTTATAATGAATTATAGCTGCATTTATTATCTTTCATATAATTATTATTGACTAAACAAATGCACAAGATTGTGATGATCAAACTCAACAATAAAGTAATTACTAAGTAATATTTCCATTGCTTAAGAGTACACACTATAGTGAATTCCTTAAGGACATGATTCATATGTTTTTTCTCATGTGCCTTGAGTTTTTGAGACTCATAGGTAATAATTTTTTATTTTGGGTCAAAATAACACCATTTCTAAAAACATGGCCATCCACCTAGACTTAAAAGTTTCAATTTAGGTATAAAGTTATAAGTACATGTGTAGAAGTTAATAATTTTTTAATTGTTGGAAATCCTCCTCTCAGTGAGACATCGAAACAAAATTCCTAACTTTATTTTTTAGTGAAATTATGGTATTATCAACTCTATAAAATTTTTACATGAACCTTCTATAGTAACCAACTAGGCCTATAAAGATTATAACTTTGTGCACATATTTAGGAGTAGTCTATTTTTTTATTTTTATTTGATCTTTACATGATCAATAGCCATCCCTTCCTTTGTGATGATATGACAAACTTAAAGGATATTTTATTTATAAAAAGAGCACATAGACAACTTTACATATAACTTATGTTGTCTTAGATTGACATACTAAACACAAGAATTTTTCATTCTCAACTACATCATTTGAGTACATAATGATATCATATAGAAATAGTAAAACACAATGATCCAAATTATATTTAAGCATGTTTTTCATCAGATTCATGAAGATAATAGGTGCATTCATTAGGCCAAAAGGCATCCGAGTAAATTCATAGTGAACATACCTTGTGTGAAAAAATAATTTTGTGCACATCATCCTCCTTGATATAGATATGATGGTAACCTGATCTAAGATCAATCTTAAAAGAAATAAAAACATATTTAATTTTAATGAACAAATGTTCTAGTCTTAGAATTGGATATTTATGCTTAATATTGATTTTATTCAACATTATATAGTCAATTCAAAGTCTTAGAGTACCATCCTTATTTTTGACAAAGACAATGAGAGCTCCCAAAGGTGACACACTAAGCCGAATCATAATTTTAAAAAAAAAAATCCTTTCAACTAAAATTTTAATTCCTACATGTCTTCTAAATTTTTCCAATATGGATATTTGGATGTAGTTGTATATCTAAGTATAATTTTCAGTGAAATACTGAATTCCATATTAGGAGGCAAACTATGAAATTATTAAGTAAATACATCATTGAATTCATTTAAGACTAGATAGTCTTCTAAGGCAAATTCAGGCTCATTAATCATGTCCTTAATTTTAAAATTATATAAATTTTATCCCTTAAAAAATCTATTTTCATCTACATAGCTAAAAATTTGTTTTGATCCTTGAGCTTCTCGATACCTTGGATTACTACCAAGTTGCCCAAGTCATCAAGAAACTAGGTTTTATTATCGAAAAAATCAAAATGAGATTGATGTTTTTTCACCCAATCCATTCCAAATATTATATCATATGATCTCAAAGGTTATATAAATAGATTGATTTTAGTATTAAAGAACCCAAAATCAAGTTCCTTTTAGTCCACACATTCCATCATAGAATTTATTTTCCATGGGCCAAACTCTACCTCTAATCCTTAACATAGATTGTCTAATTTTATATGTATTAGCAACATAATGTGAGAGAAATCCATATGTAACATTAAATCAATCAATGTTTCCAATTAAATAATATAAATTTTACCTCTCACTTCAATCAGAGTGGATTACAAATCAAAATTTAAATTTTTAATAATAGGATACAACTAGTGATTAATCTGCTGATTATTATAGAATAACAAAGAATCCTTTTGATAATGATTATCACAACATTCCCAACATTTTACCATATTTTGAGGTAGTAAGGGAACAATGTTGGCTTCAATGGCTAGCCCACAAGAGCTAGTTTGTGGTCTCTTTGTGTTCGTAACATTCTATTTTGTACAATTATTAGGTTTCAAGCTCTTATTAGATTTTTATTCTCACCAAAATTATTTTACTTCCGCAAGGGATTCCTATGATCAATATTTTTAAAATTATTCCTCATTGGAGAGTTAGAATTATTAATATTATATTTTTGTCTTTTATTCTTGAACTCTTGTTTTGCTTTCTAGCCAAAATTTTCCTTCTCTTCCTCTCGATGAGTGAATTCAATAGATGTAGTGAAGGTATGAGGGTTTTTCATGTTAAAATCATGCGTCATCACTTCATGTAAGTGAAGCTTAAAATTAATTACCTTCGTATATTCATTATGTATGTGATTTACATAACGTTAAGACCAAATCAATTTTTTATATTCATCTACAGTCATGCTTTGCTACTTTAAAAACTAAAATTCTATTATTAGAAAATAACATTCAGATATATTTTATAGAATTACATCTCAAACATTTGCCACGAAATATTCATAGGATCATATTCATTGAGAGCACATAAATGGCTTCAACATAATAATGTATCATCTACCAACTTATAGGTATTGATGTAGGCTTTAACATTGGAGCTCATGTTATGTAGAGTGAAATATTTCTCTGCATTAGCCATCTAGGCTTCACTAAAATATCTTGTTTCTACCCCTAAGAATGTATGAGGTGGATGTTTTTCATATCCTTAATGATATGTTCCACAACAACCAAGGGTTATGGTTTCTCACCTCATTATTTCATTTAATCATCTCTTGGTTGATTCACCCCATTACCCTCAAGGTTAGGAAACATTTAATTTTGTGTATATACTTTTTATTTGATGTCATAAATAAAACTAAGATTTCACTCTTGATATCTTCATTTCCGTCTAGATTATTAGCATCCTGAGGGCATCATTTCCAACATTAGGGTTTTCCTTGACCATTAGAGGGGGTCCATTCCTCCTTCGGTTCAGATCAACTCTTTGACCACATCTTCCTCTATGAGCATCATTTTTTATTTGACCACATATTCCTATTCATATTATCGCCATCTCGATATTTAAAAACTATGGTCATGTTCACAATTTAATAATCATAATCCTGAAAACCCCTACAATTATAACATGGCTCTAATGCCAAGTGTCACAAGTGCAAACTGTGAACTATAAAAGTCTGAATCTTTTAAGGTTATGAAAAATTATTACAACTAGTGAATATTACATCCATTATATCAATGTAAGATGGAATTCCCAATTTTATCACTTAATATTTTCTAGTTTAGAGTTTGAGCAAACGTGCATGTAAACATCATTAGCACTAGATGAAGTTGCATATTAAGCTTGGGTTCAGATATGATTAAATAACATCCATCATGAAAATAAATCATAGTAAATAAATTAAAAGAGATCATATCTAAATAGAGTGCAAAAGAATCTTCACAATAATTTCACCATTCTTTTCCAAATTGGTTGGGGGTGTCACCAACCCATTAGGCTAATACAGAGTTTTTCATTTTACTATTATCTTGTGTGTTGACTTGGATGTCATGTAATATCAAAATGTAGAATATCATTTTACATATCTCTACTTATTGTTAGTTAAAATTAAATCTTAACTACCTTTAATAATTTAGAATAATCTCTTAAAACCATGACCTCCTATAAATGATCATTTTTACTTAAGGCAACTCTTTTATATAAGTCAAGTATTATAACATATTAATAGTTTTATATTTAAGTTTTCAATAAATGAGATCCTTTTTAGGCTTCGATAAAATTGTCTAAAATAAATGTTTCATTCATTACAATATGAAGTACATTCTAATATAGTACATATTTATACATGTTATAATTAAATTTCCATGATACCCATATATAATTCCTTAAATTGAAATAACCCATCTACCTCCTTTTAGATATTTTGAAATATATTTTATTTAATAATTTCTAAGTCTAAATATTATTGGAGGTAATGATAATTTATTGATTTATTATTGATACATTTATAATGAACTTAGAGAATCCCTTATACATATTATGCAACTCTTAAGCCATTATAAGATTTGGTATGTAAAATACATACTTGAATTAACCAAATGGGATTTATATGTTATAAAACGTAAGTCTCAATTTGTCTACACATCTAACATAAAATCATATAATAGCCTAATTATTAATTTAATCATATTTAACTAACATACCTATCTTAGATAAATATATGTAAAAGACACCGAGAGATATCATTCTTTAGGTGCCTATCTTATATTAGATTAGTGACATAAGTGGAATAGGCACCTTGAGAATGATATCTCTTGGCATCTTTTACATATATTTATCTAAGATAGGTATGCTAGTAGTAGGTTTGGTTTTTGCATATGTATTTAACATATAAGATTATTTTTTCATAAAACTTTAAACGTATAATATACATTACATTATATCATACAAAATTGTAATACACATTACATTAAATCACCCAAAACTTTAATTTACATAATCTAAAATTCTCAATCTAAATAGTTATTTAGAACTCATCAAAATGTACCTTATGCATCACATAAAATGTCAAATAATGAATAACTACACATCACATAAAATGTCAAATAGTGAATAAGTACATGATTTTTTTCATAATTACATGAAATTATTTTTCTTTTATGAGTTTCAATCTTTCTTCCTTAGTGTTCAATTTCAAAATTGTTGTTTTCCATTTTTTAGATTTTCATAGTGGTCATATGTAAATGGAGGTAATATTCTTAGTCCTTTTTGTGGATCTCTTGGTGGAGTTCCTAGCATTAATGCATGTAGATTAGGCCAATACATGTAAGTTGCACTCAATGTGAAAAAAATGGTAGGTGATCCAATTTGATGCAACATGTCCATTAGTTCACCATGACATTTTGCCCATTGTGACCTTGTACCCCTCCATGAGATTTCAAACTATGGTTCCATCTAATCACATCTTCCATCAAGAAATAATGTTTGAAATGCCATATCAAGTAATCCTAATGATATTTCTTTCATCCATCTCCATCAGTGGACCTACAAATATAACTTCATTTGAATTAGAATCAAATTGCATATGGATAGATTTTATTTGGTTAAAGATATTTTCATCATATTTAAGTGTAAGATCATTGAGTACATTTTCATCAATCTGAATATCTAAATAAAACATGTGTACTATTTTATATTTTAGTGCCTTATATACTTTCTCTCTATTAACAATAAAGCATACCTATCTTAGATAAATTGATGTAAAAAATACCGAGAGATATCATTTTTGAGGTGACTATCTCATATTAGATTCCATTATAAAATAATGTTTGAAATGCCATATAAAGTAATCCTAATGTGACATACACATTCATAAGAGATGCTCTAATCCTTGGACAATCAACGAGTGTTTCATGATCTACATTAAAGTTATTTACCCATGCATAGATTAATTCTATCTCTCTTGGGGAATTTGGTAGTTTAGAGCCCATTGATGTCATGTGATTAATGATATTTCCACCATCCATCTCCATTAGTGGACTTACAAACACAACTTCATTTGCATTAGTATCAAATTGCATATGGATAGAATCTAGTTGGTTAAATATGTTTTCATCAGAGTCGGATAGATGTTCCCTAAGAGCATTTTCATCAATCTATACATCTGAATAGAAGCTATCATGTTCTATTTTATATTTGAGTGCCTTATATATGCATTCCCTATTAACGATAAAATTACAGTTTGATCTACATTGATCCCTCCTCTAAACTATAATCATCGACAAATCTTTTATTTGATGTGGGAAAACTTTCACTATTTATTTTAGTTTTTGTGGAAAAATTAATTCTTCTATTATTAATTTGGACCTTTATTATTGAAATTTTAATCTATCATAATCATTTTAGAATTTTTTTCTTCCTCTCTTTGTGCATTTGTCATTTGTTGTTGTTTTCATCTACGATATTCTTTTTGATATTCTCTTTGATGTTCAACTTGATATTCTCTTCCTTATTCTTTATTTTTAAAATTCAATTTTGATCGAGTCATATCTATACAACTTTAAAAATTAATAGAATGTTAGCTTACTTAGAATAATATATTGCATTTTCTTGTTTTGAGATATCAAAATCATATTCATAATTTAAAAATATATAAAAACATAAAAAAAATTAATATGCATATTAATAATTTATTAAGATGATATTTAACTTTTTTTTTAAAAAAAAAGTTAAAGAAATTCATATATTAAAAATTTAGATACATAACAAATATATATATGTATATTCAAAAATATATATTAATATTAAATCATGATTTTAATTTATCTATTTATTTTATTTTGTACATATCAAATACTTTAATAAATATAATTTTTATTTTGATTAATTATAAAAATAATTTTGTAATACTCTTTAAAATAAAAATATAAATGTAAAAGAAACATTAAATAAATAATTATTAAATAACCTTTTATATGGATTAAAACGATGCTCACTTATTTATTTTAGTTAAATTAGGTAGAGATGGTATGCTAATTAAGCACACTAAAATATTTTTGATTGGTTATTTTTTAAATAACACACTAAAATATTTTTAATTGATCCTTTTTTTTAATTTGAAAAATAAAATATATCTACATCTTTATAATCACTTTAAAGTATTAGTGTAATGCCTCAACTCATAAATAGACAAAATATCATGGACCATGTTTATACGGTGCGAGGTAAATGTTTTCGAACAATTTTTAAATTTAAAATTCCATGCCACATGGGCAGTGACATGTGATTCCATAATTCTAGATCAGTCTAGACCTTTATCCTACCATTTGCCCTTGCCTATAGATTGGGGAAGTTTAAATTTAAAATATGGGAGGTGGCAATTTATTGTGTAATTCGAATCTAAAAACGAAGTATTTCCGGCCGTTTCTGTATTCCGATCTAGTGAGGAAAAGCCAAGGAAATTATCTGTTTTTTGGGTGGTCTCGGAGTTTTCATTTATTTATTTTTTTGAAGAGGAGAGCTTTATAATCGTTATAAATTGTTAGAAATTCAATATTAATTGGAGATAATTTCTCCCACCTCCCTCCTTTTGTCATGCAGTAGTTAACTACTAGTTAGGAATCAGTTAGTAAATTGGCAGTTGAGCAATGAGTTAGTTTACAATCAGTTAGTTAACAAACAGTTAGTTAAACTGTTTGAGTATTTGTTAGAGAGTTAGTTTGCATGTAAAGACTAATTTTAGTCTTGAGTTTGTCTTGGGTTTATTTTCTAATTATTGTATGGATTCAAATCTATTTAAAGACACTTCGACACACATTGTAAGCAAGGAAATTTGAAGATCAATAAAATATTTTTTTTTCAAGAATTTGCAGTAGCAATTGAGTTCTTTCTTATTTATTTGTTTGAGTTCTTGTTTTTTGCATGCTCTCTTGATTCTGACAAATTGGTATCAGAGTTTGGTTAGGATTTGTGCAGTAGAAGCACAAGGAGAAGCGGAGATTGTAGAAGCGCACAACAGCCGCAGTCAGAGAGTGAAGGAAGATCCAGCAGGGAGTTCAGAGACTGACATCAGCCGACTCCAAGACTGACATCGGCAGTATAACTGACGTCGGCAATATTATTACCGCCATCGGCAGTTTTACCGACGTCGGCAGTTTTACCAACGTCGGCAGTATTTGTTACCGCCATCGGCAGTATTAGTGACCGACCACGGCATTTTTACCGTCGTCGACGACTGTGTGTCAAAAATAGCGACCAGAAAGTCATTTCAGCGTGAGAAATGGCAGGGAACAACAGTATTTCATAGCCTCAAATTCCCATTTTTGATGGTAAGAATTATGATTTTTGAGCAATTAAGATGTGAACTTTATTTTGCTCACAAGATGTATGGGATTTGGTAGAAAGTGGTTTTGTAGAACCGCAGGACGAGGCAGCCCATCTGGCATTAAATCAAGCACAAAAGGACCAGCTTAAAGAGAACAAAAAGAAAGATGCAAAAGCTTTATTTATAATCTAACAGGGATTGGATGAATCGATTTTTTCTAGAGTTGCAGTAGCAACGAGATCCAGAGAGGCATGGAAAATCCTTGAAACTACCTATAGAGGTAATACAAAGGTAAAAATTGCTAAATTGCAATCTCTTAGGAGAACTTTTAAAAATTTGCAAATGAATGATTTAGATTCAATAGATCAGTTTATGTGTAAAGTTTTGAATATAGTGAATCAAATTAGATCTAATGGAGAATCTATCACGGATCAGAATATCATAGAGAAAGTACTCAGATGTTTACCTAGTAAATTTGATGCTATAGTTGTAGCCATTGAGGAAACCAAGGATTTGGAACAATTATCTGTAGATGAATTAATGGGTTCTTTGTTAACACATGAATCCAGAATGAATAGGAATAACATTTCTCTTCAGAATGCCTTCAAGTCACATGTATCAGTTCGCAGAGGAAGAGGAAGAGCCAGGTCAAGCTTTAGAGGAAGAGGCAGAGGCTAATATGAAAGGAATAATTTAGATGAAGGTGAGAACAGTAATTAAAACTACAGTAGTAGAGGAAACTACAGTAATAGAGGACGTGGCAACAACCACTTTCAGCAAGGTTCACAGAGGTTTGATAAATCTAATGTTCAATGTTATTACTGCAAGAAATATGGTCATTATGCAAGTGACTGCAGAAGTAAACAAGGATATGTGTACAAGGAAAATGCTAATTACACAGGTGAATCTAGCTCTAATCCAAAGGAAATCTAGTCTTAATCTTGGAAGCATGTTTCTTACTTGTAATGTTACTCAAGAAAAAGCTAAAGATATTTGGTTTTTAGACAGTGGATGCAGTAATCATATGACAAGAAATAAAGAATTTTTTGCTAGTCTTGATGATTCTGTAAGATCAGAAGTGAAATTATGAAATGATATCACTGTAGATGTCATGGGTAAAGGTGTCATAAATGTTTTGGCCAAGAATGGTGAAAGAAGGTTGATACCTGATGTTTATTTTGTACTTAGACTAAAACATAATCTTTTGAGTGTTGCTCAGTTAGTGCAGAAAGGTTACAGAGTATGCTTTATGGATAATGTTTGCACAATATTGGACAAGTTTCCAAGTGACAGGTTAATAGGAAAAGTGGAAATGACCAAGAATCGCATGTTCCCTCTTCATATTCAGTGCATCCAAGGAGAAGAGGAAGCACACTACAAATCCATGCAGCTAGACCAATCATGGCTATGGCACTTAAGGTATGGACACTTACATTTTGGAGGTTTAAATTTATTACCAAAAAAAAATGGTGAAGGGTTTACCACCAATAGAAAACTTAGAAAGTTCATGTGACAGTTGTATTCTGGTAAAACAACATAGAGAGAGTTTTCTAGTAGGAGGCTCATATAGAGCTAAAAAAATATTGGAATTAGTCCATAGTGATTTATGTGGACCAATGCAAACTCCATCATTTGGAGGTAGTACTTATTTTCTAACCTTCATTGATGACTTTAGCAGAAAGACATGGATATAATTTCTCAAAAATATGTTTGAAGCCTTTGGAAAGTTTAAAGAATTCAAGGCAATGGTTGAAAAACAGAGTGACCGTTATATCAAGGTACTCAGATTAGATAGAGGAAGTGAATATATGTCTAATCAATTTCAAGATTTTTGCAAGTATCATGGAATCAAAAGACAATTGACTACAAGGTACACACCACCGCAGAATGGTGTAGCAGAAAGAAAAAATAGAACAATCATGGAAATGGCAAGAAGCATGTTGAAAGCCAAACACTTGTCAAATGAATATTGGGCAGAAGCAGTAGCATGTATAGTGTATATTCTGAACAAAAGCCCAACAAAGAGTGTAAGAGATCAAGTTCCACAAGAAGCGTGGAGTGGTAAGAAATATAGTGTATATCATTTCAGAATTTTTGGTTGTGTTGCATATTCTCTTATTCCATCTAAATTGGGAAAGAAGCTTGATGATAGAGGTGAGAAATGCATTTTTATTGGCTATAGTGAAGATTTAAAAGCTTATAAGTTGTATAACCCAATTTCAAAGCAAGTGATTATTAGCAGGGATGTTGAATTTAAGGAAGAAGAAGCATGGGATGGTAGCACCATCACAGTTGGGGCACCAATTCCACAGGATGAAGAAGTTTTTAAAGAAAAAAATTTTCAAGGTGGACAATCTTTTCCACAAGTAGGCACAAGCACACCAATAAGAACACCTAGAAGGTCTGAACAAGGTGAATCATCTAGTCATGCAGGTCACCCTACTCCAAATTCACAAGTAAGTGAAGAATCAGATACAACTCTTGCTACTTTGAGATCAAGAATTAAAGGTAAGAAAATGATAAGTTTGAATGAGATTTATAATCAAGAATAAGAGAAATTAGATTTGATTTCAAATTTTGCTCTTTTCACTCATGACCCTATGTATTATGAAGAAGCAGTTAAAGAGGAACATTGGCTAAAAGCAATGGATGAAGAGATGAATGCTATTGAAAGAAATCAGGTATGGGATCTAACTACTCTACCTGAAGGTAAAGATTGTATTGGAGTCAAATGGGTTTATAAGACTAAATTTGATGCAGATGAAAATTTTGAAAAGCACAAGGCAAGGTTAGTAGAAAAAGGCTTTGCACAAGAAAAAGAAGTTGACTATAATGAAACATTTGCACCAGTTGCTAGACTGGATACTGTAAGAATGGTATTATCCATCGCTGCTCAAAATAATTGGTATGTATATCAAATGGATGTAAAATCAGCATTCTTGAATGGATTTTTAGATGAAGAAGTATATGTGAAACAACCCACAGGTTATGAAGTACAAGGACATGAAGAAAAAGTTTACAGATTGAAGAAGGCCTTTATGGTCTTAACCAAACACCAAGAGCATGGTATAACAAGGTTGATTCTTATATGATAAAAAATGGATTCAGCAGAAGCGATAGTGAGCCTACTTTGTACACAAAAATCAACAAAGGTCAGATTTTGATTGTGTGTTTATATGTTGATGATTTGATTTTTACTGAAAATTTGTCTGTAGACACTTTTAAATCAGCAATGAAAGAATTTGAAATGACAGATTTGGGATTAATGAAGTATTTTTTGGAAATAGAAGTTGAACAATCAGAGAAAGGAATATTTATCTATCAAACAAAATATGCAAAATATGTGTTAAAAAGATTTAAGATGCTGAATTGTAAACCAACACCTACACCAGTTGCTACAGGGACTAAACTTAGCAAAGAAGACCAAGGATCCAATGTTGATTCTACAATATTCAAAAGGCTAGTTGGTAGTTTGATGTATCTTACAACTACTAGACCAGATATCAGTTATGGGGTTAGTTTAATCTCAAGATTTATGGAGTCACCGAAAGACTCACATTGGCAAGTTGGAAAAAGGATATTAAGATATGTGGCAAGAACTACAGAATATGGAATTTTATATTCCACAACTAATGATTTTAGTTTGATTGGTTTTACTGACAGTGATTTTGTAGGTAGCGTTGATGATAGGAAGAGTACTTCTAGATATGTCTTTCTTTTAGGCACATGTGTGGTCACATGGGCATCCAAAAAGCAACCTATAGTGACACTTTCATCAGCTGAAGCAGAGTATGTTGCAGCCACATCAGCAGCATGTCAAGCAACATGGATGAGAAGAATACTGAAAGATTTATTACAAGCACAGAAGGAGTCAACACCAATCTTCTGTGATAACAAATCAGCAATCGCTTTATCAAAAAATCATTTGTTTCACAAGAGGAGCAAGCACATTGATACAAGATTTCACTTTATCAGAGAATTAGTGAACAATGGAGAAATCCATCTAGATTTTTGCAGATCTGAAGATCAATTAGCAGATATATTTACAAAGGCATTACCAAAAGAGACCTTTGATTATTTGAGACAAAAATTAGGCATAGTAAATGCTAAAATTGTAAGTGGTAGAAATTAAGGGGGAGTGTTAGAAATTCAATATTAATTGGAGATAATTTCTCCCACCTCCCTCCTTTTGTCATGCAGGAGTTAACTACCAGTTAGGAATTAGTTAGTAAATTGACAGTTGAGCAATGAGTTAGTTTACAATTAGTTAGTTAACAGACAGTTAGTTAAACTATTTGAGTATTTGTTAGAGAGTTAGTTTGCATGTAAAGACTAATTTTAGTCTTGAGTTTGTCTTGGATTTATTTTCTAATTATTGTATGGATTCAAATCTATTTAAAGATGCTTGGGCACACATTGTAAGCAAGGAAATTTGAAGATCAAGAAAATCTCTTTTTGTTTTAAGAATTTGCAGTAGCAATTGAGTGCTTTCTTATTTATTTGTTTGAGTTCTTATTTTTTGCATGCTCTCTTGATTCTGACATAAATACGTAGTAGCTGTAGTTTAGTTACAGAATTAAGTTTCCCTGAGTGTGCTAATGGAGTGTTGGCTTGAAGATAAATAAAAGGGAAAGGTGCAAATACGCATGAGTATGAGCTTGTTTGCAGAGACGCAGGGTGCACTTATAGCGCAGGAGCTCGGAGGATGATATTAAATATTCTGCATAATGATTTAAATCATAAGTAGATTTGATAAATTTATTTTCTATGAATACTTTAAAAGATCAATAAATTATTTATTCAATTTCCTATGTTTATAATTGCACTTATTATGCAGGTACATGGCGCTGATAGCTACGATTTTACAAATGGTCGGTGACACAATTTTTTATGACATGGATGAAGATGAACATTATGTTCAGCGTAGATAGTGTAAGAATGGTAGAAGTTCATTGCATTTTACATCAAATTTAAAATTGGAAAAGTAGATTTATAATGAAGTATTACATTTTTATTTATTTATTTGTGCTTTTTCTATCATCTTTTTTTTATTTCTTTTTTTATGCCTTTTCTTTGCTTTTGTCTTTTGATTGATTTGATTTGTTTTTATTTTTATTTATATGTTTTTAATTTGTTTTAAAACACATGTGTTGATTTTTAAATATTGTGTCAGTTTTTATCACTTTTTTAATTTATATTAGAAATAATTTAAAATAGATGTCGGCTATTTTTCTTTACACAAACATTTCCTCGCTTTTTCATTGTACAACACCTCTCAACATAATTAATACAATGACATATACTTAATAAATATTAATCTAAACTCATTTTTATCATAAATATTAATGATATTTGTTATCTTTAATTCAATTAACAATAATAGATGAATACGATAAGGCTTGTTTGTTAACCCAAACCCATAATTTAGTAATTTCAATTTGAATTTGAGATGATAAATTTATAAATAATATAATAATCGTGCATTCAAAAATATCCATTAAAGGAATACTAAAATCGCATAGTGAAATTGGCATCCTTGAACTATAGTCAACGCATCCAATGAAAAACACACATTTTAGTTTTTGAGGTTCAATCTTTCAGCCTTGGGCTCGCTTAAATTTTCATAGGATCAAGTAGCTTTTAACATTAGTGAACACCTTTAAATGCAAGTAAGAATATGTGTATACAATAATGAAACATGCAATTTGCTCAGCTTTGACACAGGTTTTTTCCTTAACGTCAATGCATAATAAAACCGCTAACATGTCTGTTAATAACACAAGGATAGGAAACAATTCACAATATTAAACATCTTTTTTTTTCCCTTCATTTAACACTAAAATTTTCATAATTATTAATAGAAATGCATAATGAGGTATAAAGCTATCAAGTGTCCCTGAATTTCAACTCTTTCACTCAGCATAAAACATTCTAACTCATAAACACAGCGGTATAATAGTGTTGTTTACAGGTAAACAAATCATAAATTCAGTTTAAAGTACGACTGAAACTCAATTTGCAAACACAATCAAATCAAACTTAAATATAACATTTTTTTACAATCCTAGCCTTCAATAATGCACATCAGATATCGATAGCAATATGATACATATTGCTAAAGTCATTTCCCTTTACGAATTAAAGCTTACTTCTGGTTTTCATTATATAGCAACCATGCAAATGAACCAATCCTATACATGTACAGATCCTCATGTTTACCAGAAAATAGAGTTTTACCTAAAGAAAACATGCTTGATACACGAGTCTGTAAGAACAATCTTATTCGAAATATTTACAAACAAAAGTATTAAAAACCAACTCTACAGCTACCTTTCTAGGCAAGATCCAAATTTAACAAGGGCACCATGCGTCAAGTCCTTGTAGGAGTTAGTAGATTTTGCTTTTATTTGTTATTTAGTTAAAGAATCATTACAACGTTGTAGCTTTTTGAACAAGGGTAGATTAGTGAACAGTGCCTACCTTTATCCTCGATAACATGTTGTAGTTGATGTTTTATATTGTTGGAAAAAAAAGTGTTAGCATGAAACAAGTGAAAGCAATTTAAAGTATACATGTGTAAACAATTATTTATATCAGTCACCAATTTTTGTATATACATTGTAAGCATAACAAGAACAAAGTATATGTAAGATATGTATTTAAATGTATCCCAAACATCCAAAAGCAATTGACATTTGTATATTGTATATACATTGGCAATAGAGGAAAAACATTGCAAAGTCATGGAGTTAGTAAGATGACATTATTTTTTGTTTTTCAACACTCAAATCCATGTTTGTCTAAAACCTTTGTCTGATTCCATAATCCTTGAGGTTTTAGCAGTATTCTGTTTGCATTATAATAATTTGTTTGTATTATATTGTTAAGGTTTATGCAAGATCATATGTCGTAAAAATAGGTTTTTAACATAGCATCCTTGCTTAAGCAATTTGGTTTTTAGTTTTGTTCCAAATCCATGAAATCATAATAGTTAACATTAAAATTGTGTTTGAGTTCATCATATCCCTTACGTGAGTTCAAAACATGCTATGTTTTTAATCCTTGATAATAGGAGAAGCAATTTGCATAAAGAACCTCCAAAAATACAAACAATATTGGATATTGAGCCCATGTCTTCTCTGTGAAGATTATGTGAACTCAAAAAGGAGAAAAAAAATAGTTATAACAATCACTTAGATTCAACACATTCAAAACTAAAATACTTATAATATTCATTGACCCCGCCATTGGTTTGGCTTGCAAAGGTCAACAACATACAAGGTAGATAAACAATAACATAGTTATTAACTTTGAAACATATATATGATAGGGTACACATAATAGGCAATAAGTGTAATGAGGTTTTTGCAAAATTGGGATACCATTCACTAAAATAGAGACAATGACAACAAAATTATGAACTAGGAGGAAGGTGGCCCTAAAGCTACTCAGGAATAATGTGAGTGAAAAAATTTGCAAGATCAAAATGAGCAACTTTTCTCAAACCATTAAATTGGACATAAACATTAGGGTTCATAGCACATAACAAATTTGAATCCTACATTTTCATTGTCAATATATGCAAAATGTACGTTACATGTAATGGACAAAATACTAAGCAAATGTACAATTATTTAATGCACGTTATTTCCATGGTTTAGTGACAGTTGTTATTCTAGAATGTTAAGTTTGTCTTGTGAATAGGGTGCCAAAAAATGATTTTTTTTGCACATGCAAGAAATTAATTTTTTATGTGCAAAAATCATTTTTCAAAAAAATATGAATTTTATGAAGTGGATAGTTTTGAATTTTTTTGTGCACATGTAGATTTATGCAATTTTTTATCTACACAAAATTGCAAGAAACAAATATGTATTAGAATATTGTTATCATGCTTTATTTTTCTTCTTATTTTTTGAAAAACATTTATTAGCAATGGCTATTTTTAAAAAGCACTTATTGTTTACAAATGGATATGAAGATGTTGTTCACAACAAGTGTGAAATTTCCATGTAGTTGGAAGCGACTTAAAAAAAATACTACTAATAAAATGTGTAGCTTATAATCACTGAATGAGAGTTCAGTTAGTGCTGGCAAATTTTCCTCAAGGAGTGTATGGTTCAAAGTGGATGGAGAGAGAAGAAAGGAGGTCAACATTGCATGAAGTAGGAATGAGGCATCGAGCCATGGGGAGCAGCCATTTCATAAGTTCAATGCAAAAGGCCAAAGACTCTGCCATTCATCTAGAGCATAAATATGCTAAAAACATAGTATTATCTACTCTTAATTTATGTACCACACCATAAATATCAGATTTATTTATAGCCAACACTCGATAGGCTTGGAATGTTTCATCCTATGAATTCTGACAACACATTCATGAAATATTTTCATCACTTTTATAGATTAGATTGTAATTTGTATGTAAAATAAAACTAAAAATGTGTTCAACTCAACTTTCATTATTTCATTTTAAATATTTATGCATAGACATGGAGTACACTATCCATTGAGATGGCATAGACACTAGATGGTAATCAGGGTTCATTGTAATTACAAAATATGGCAATAAAATCGAGGAATTAGGGCATTAAATAGAATTCAATTAAAGAGTGGGTGTCACATTCACACTGACTTGGGTTGAACACACCCTTTCTAACATAAATTAACACTCAAAAGTGTTAAATATGTTAGTGGGTTAAAGCCACACACAGGGTATATAAGATTCATCCATTCATAGACCCTAGAAAGTGGCTCAAGTAGAAAGGTGATGCAAGTGGCCTTTTGTGGACTATATGTCTGTCTGAGCTGACTGACACAAGCACTGTATATTCATTCTTTCATAGACCATGGACTAATTTATATTACTAAGCAAACTCTCATCAATTTTTGATTTTAGGGTGACAAATATAACAATTTGATATACACATTTCTATATTTAAATTGTAATAATAAATTTAAATATAACATATACATAACATAAATAACCTTATATTTTCTAATTCTTTATATGTGTCTATTACCAATTTGAAGTGGGAGTTAAAATATTTTATATTTTCATAGTTAATAAATTAAAAAATTGCGTTAGTCATATACATAATTGAATGTACACAATTTTTGGACATTGTTAATTGGAGTTCTAAGTGAAAATCCAATACAATATGGTTGTGATCCAATAATTAAAAACTCTAATACAATATAACATTAATAAATCCCCTATGATAGTATCTGAACAAGGATTATAATCTTAAATGGTTGTGATAGTGTCCAAATATGACCCTGAAATAAACCTCATTACTTTTCGCCATTCTAATTTTCAGCTCAAGTTAGGCACACACGATAGGTGTAGGACAAAAGAATCAGGTTCTTAAGTAGTATTGGCAAACTTGTGATTGAATCAGGTTCTTTAATATCTCTGCTTGATATGTATGTAGGGTACAAGTTACTTGTGAGTTACTCCAAGTACCTATCAAGTTCTGCTACTATGGTGCTGCAGGAAATGGATGCATACTTTAAATACTTCATTAAAGAACTAGAACTGAAATTGGGGATGTGCCTTCCCATAGGTTTTCATCTAATGTGACTCAAAGTCAGACAGGTGGGGCTGCTTCTACTTCTACTTCTAGTTCCTCTTCTGGTATTATTCGTAGTGCACAATCCACAATTGAAAGCATCACTTGGAATTGTCCCAGCATGAGCATGTGAGGAAATGAATTGGCAATTTTTGGTACCATTCTGACTTGTCATTCAGTGTGGTAAGGCTTCCATGCAATGGAAGGATGTGGTTGAAGTCATTGCTAATTTTGGAGCAGCATTCACAGCCCCTGGTTATAAGGAACATGGAGAGGAAATGTTGAATGAAGTTGTGACTCGTGGGCACATTAATTGAAGACCAACATGCAATTTGGCAATAAAAGTGTTTCAAAACAATGTTTAATGGGAGCACCAAAAAAGCAATAGAACACTTGTCAGCTTTATTGTCTCTTCCATGGGAAACAAGATGGTTTTAAAATTTGTGAATGGCTCAGATATGATAAAAAGTGTTGATTTACTTTGCGATTTATTGGATGAGCTTTTTTCAGAGGTATGCCTAGAAAATGTGGTCCAAATAATCATGAGCAATACAGGTTACGTAGTTGCAAGAAGGAATCCTATGGTGTCCTTGTGCAACCCACTGCATAGAGCTGATGCTAGATGACTAAAGTAAACTCTATTGGGTTAGTATGGTTGTGGATAATGAAAAGACAATATCTAGAAACATTTAAAATCGTCCACAGGTCCTCTACTTGATTGGGAAACACACTAACAAAATTGAGCTTCTTTGCAATTTACCAAATATTCCATTTCCTTGCAGGTTCTTTAACATCTACAAAGAGTCATTCTCATATGCCAAGAAATAGATAGCATTGATCTTGTTCAGAATGTTTTTGATGAGCTATTTTGGAGGACAGCTTATATGGTGATATAGGCGAGATCCTTATTGAATATTTTCTACTTAAAGTGCAACTGCATAGTTGATGATTTTTAGTACATATGTTAGCAAGATTTTGATTTTATTTGGATGATTTAGAAATTATATTCTTGTGGAATGCAAAATAAATACTTTTTAGGAAATTGATTATTTTTTATGATTTTGTAATTTGTTGAGTCTTGGCCTAGTTTGGCTTGTCATTGGCATATTGGTCTTGCCAAGTCTGAGTCTGGCTACTGTGAGCTCACTCATTCTCAGGTAGTGCACAGTTTTATAACAGGAATATCACCTTGATTGAGTGAAAAAATTCCTCTTCAATGGAATATTCAGTGAGAAATGGTTATGTCATGTGGATTGACGTGTATACTCCAATTTAGTGATAGAATATTGGGCAGCTTAATGAAGCCTTGTGTTCTAATGATTTACTCATATAGCTGTATCATATACCTACAAGAAGCTCACAAAACATACTTTACAATGCTCTAATCCTCATATTACAAATGTATCTAGTTCCATATTTTCCATAGGCTTTCACAGAGCTCTCAAGTTTGCAACCATGGCTACACAATTGGGTTACTAGTACTGTGTAATAATTCCTAATAAGCTAGTTACATGTGGTTGGAAAGCTCTTCTGATAGTACATTGCAAAGGTCTACAATTCATAACTGGAATTATGTTTTCTGAATTGTAATAATTTTCTAGGTGTGTGATGGGCTATCAATATAAGCCAATTAGCTGAGGTCTCTGGGAGATTTGACTACCTATAGCATGTCTCCGAAGGTGACATCTCTTTGCAGTTGCACACAAAATACTGCATCCCATAAATCATATCTACTTAGAAATTGAATAGGCTTGCATTCATGCTAAGTTGCTAATTACAATACATTTTCTTCTTATGTCTCAAATAGTGGAAGCCAAACTTTTAAAACATCAGCCACACTATTCAACTATTTCCTAACATTAATTACAATGCATATTAAAGGATACTGATATAGAATCTTATGTGCCCAAAAATCCACTGCTTAAGTCTTTTAAACACTAGTCATCATCGCTTGCACCTGAGCTTTCTAGTATAATTAGATGGAAATGACGTCTCATTAATAGAGTCTGCAGGAGTACATCGCATATGCACAGTGCACATAGAGCTCTATATTATTAAGGTGAGGTTTGTAACAAATATATGACAAGCCCTATTATGGAACCATAGAATGATTGTCGTTGTCTATTGTTTTTCATTGAAAAACCATGTTTATTTAATGTCTTACAACCAACCATACAGCCTATCAATCACTATTTGTACCTGTTAAAATATAGGGTTAACTATTATAGATGTTTCCAACCCATAATCATTTGGCAGGAAAAAATCGAATTCTAATTTTATAATTTGACATAAATACTCTTCTCCAAAGAATAAATGAAATGTGAGATATAAATAAAGTCCATTATATGGAAATACAAGTTTACTCAAAGACTAACACAAAACCATCACTATCGACAATTTCGCCAAAGGAACAAGGCATACCCTTGCAGTAACTCTATAAGTTATGGTTACAACTCCTCATCCCTGAGTTTCTGGATTCTCTTCGATAATGGCAACACTGATTCTTGTGTGTAGATCCTTTACTGCAGCCCATGTTTTATCAAACATGTGAGAGTTGTCTCCCTTGGCATCCTGATTCCTCAGTTGGATACACTTTCTTTCATAAGTTATTCTTGTGCACTCCCCAGCCTGCAAAGTTGAAGTTTTCAAGAAGACTAGAATCACTAAGGAAGATAAAGTTATTTACCTTAGAACATAATGAAAAGCAATTATATCATGTTTCAGTCCTTGGGGAAAAAATTACAATCTGCAGATCTGCAACTTGGGAATTAGCTTTGGAAGAGTAAGGAACAATACTGATAAACTAATGCCGTAGATCTTGTGGGAGACGGTGGTGATCATAGATTAATGCTATTACCAACTAGTCAAACAACGCATCTCTTGGCTCAGTGTCTAAAATTACTCTTTAAAAATGGTGAAGTTATGAGATCACCAAAGATGCAAGTCCTTTTTCTCTGATCATGTCACAAAAGTGATGATTCATGTGATTTGTGTCATGCATCAAATTCTAATTTTAGTCTGAAAAGAAGTGCAGATATGAGATCCAACAATAGAGAAAGAGATGATCAACATTCTAACATTGATATCACAATCAACTTGTTTGTCACCAAGATTAGAGGGATGAGAATGTACAAAGTACAACTTTCCAAATGATGAGAAAGGTTTTTTTTACGAACAAGTAGTTTCCTCAAAATTGACCAAGAAGACCTTATATTGACAAGAATGCCATGGCAGCACTCCATGGGTGGGAAAGCAAATTATGATGCCTCCATTAAGCAACCTCCATGAACCTCTAACAAGCTCTAGAAGCTGATCCAAAATTAGAAGACAATATTTGTTTGAAGAAATGTGACACTTCAAACAAAACTAGAAACTACAGAAAATCTAACAATACAATCTCATAAAATTTAACCACAAAATGGAAGCATTCCAGCCACAAAATTCAAGAAAATTAGCTTTGGAAAAAACTGTGCACTTGTATTGAGCTAATTTTGAACATAAAATCCCATAGCCATGATGTATTTAGTCTTGGCACAGACACATGAACAACATAAGCTTGATTGATTGGTCATAAAAGATAAGAACAGAAGTTATATGACATATTAGTAAAAATTCATCTTGCCATCTTATACAGGTTATGGTAGAATGAAATTGATAAAATAGGTAACTTTGAAAAAACTGAAGAAAGTGTCAAGTTAAATGGTGAAGATACAAGAGCAGGTAAAGAAATTATATTACAAAATGGGTATATGGAATTGCCCAAAGTGGGAAACAATGCCTGTACATGAGAATTAAACACACCTCTAGTGCCTCTGAGTTTACATCACAAAACTCTAGTAGCATGGATAACCAACTCATCATTCGATGTTTTCATCAAGCTAACAACTTTTCAGTAAAGAACATCTGATGAAAAAATCCAGTTTTTTTGAAGAAACAAAACATATAAAAAAGCGTGAGCCTAACATAAGATGTTTTATATTCATCCAGAACATAGAACTATCAATAAGTATATGGAATCTAACCTTGAATAAACCTTATCAGACACCTATGTTGCTAGAAACCAGGAATAAAATTAGTGAAACCACCACTCACCCATAGAAAAATTGATGGCCATCTAAAAATAAATTAATATTACAAGAACATCTTACAAATAAATTAAAATTACCAAAAATATTCTTAACTAGTCATGTTACATATGCATCTTACAGTCATTACTATACTGGATGGTATTGCAGGTGATTCTTCATATTCAGCTGCATCCAATTCTTGAAGATGTGCTTCTTTGTAAAACATGGGAAGAACATACTCTCTTACGGGGACTAACAATAATATTAGTAGTGGAAGAGAACACTAGCTATAGGAATCTAGGTTATGCCAAAATAGGCCAGTAAATAGCATGTTTGTAATATGGCGAAACCGGAAATTGTTTTGAAAGGTACTATTTCTATAAATGTAGCATGATAGCCCTCGAGCACCCTGTAACCATAAGTTTAACAACAAAGTTTGATCAATCTTAAATTCAAGTTCAAACTGTTTTCAAGTGTTACATCATCACCAAAGAGAAAAATATAGTTTAATATAATTCAAATCAATCCGTACTTGTATCTATGGTTGGGAGTGTGAACAGAACCAGTATCCTTTCCCAGAATTGATTTCCAGACAAACTCTCTATGGCCATGAAAGCAATGTAACCCCAAAGGATAGAAGTTGGGATCTTTTTAAGGGCAGGCATTGCACCAAGGTAGATAAACACCATAGTAAATTGCATCAAATTACTGAGTCATTGATCTTTAACTTCAATAGGAAGGAGGTCATCTATGTCCTCCTCAACATTAAAAACCAATTCATCAATAGGAGCATCTATATTTCCAGAACTTGAATAGTTGTATCCTTCAATTGCCAAAGGTGCTGCACAAAGGGTATCCAACAAACAAATAAATTTGATGGGTCTTAATTTTAAACTAAAACAACATACAAATGTGATATAGAGTCCGCCCCTACTCCCCTCGAAAAAAAATATCTAAGGCAGGTGGAGGATAGTACACCAATGGAGTTTGCATCTACTAATAAGTTTCTTGCTATATTTTCATATAGCTGCCCTAAGCTTGAGTTAGTTTAAATACTTTTTCGAGATGTTATGACTAGATTTTTGTGCACCAACTGTATTAAAATTTAAAAGCACTCATCATCAGAAGTCCAAAACCACCAAATGCTTAACCTCAAAACTCACAAAACTGGGCAAAAGATCTAACACTTTCTCACTTGGATAAAGCAGCGTAGAGCTCGATGGAAGATAAACCGACTCAAGAATGCAAAGATCTTGGCCATCGGGAATTGAACCTAGGTTGATACCATTCAATACGCTGAAGAAAGAAAAGGAACATAAAGAAAGGAGAGAGGATAGGAGCTGGGATGGAGGAGGAAAGTAGATAAATAATGTCATAATCATTGACTTAATTAATGACAATCCTAAGAGTAATTGGTTGAGAGATTCTAGCATTTATTATGGAGAAACAATTACTCTTATTACTCCCACTAATGAAAAAATTGTTAAATAAATTTTTTAATATTTTTTTGTTAACAAATGCCCAACTTAACTATTAATTTTTTTTAAATATTATAATATACAAAAAATAATAAATTTTGATTGGCTAACAATGCATAGTTTAATCTAAAGTTAAGACGAATTGAAGACTATAATTAACCCTTGGAAACTAATAACATAATACCATGAATGATAATTCTCAAATTTTATTGAAAATATGTCAATGATGTCTGATTTTAAGTGTCATTATTTACATAAGGCTCAAAATACAATTGTTTGATATACATAGATAAATATTGAAATGAATTTATTAAAAATGATGATAACTATATGATACTTTTTCTCACCCTTTTTATTAAGCAAACATGATGAGGCCAATAAAGAATTATACTATGCAATTATTTATATAAGAAAAAAATAATTATGATAATTCTAACCATCGGTGGCCTTCAAATAAGCACCTGTTTTTACATAGGCATAAATGTAAATAAACATAAATCAAGATTATTTTTTAAAAAAATGCGAAGGATTAAAAAAATAGTCACATGAAGAGTCTCAACAATAACCAACAAAAGAAAACTCAACAATAATTTAAGATTTTCACATCAGTATAACAAACTCATAAATAAATAAAAACAACTACTATTTAGGATTCCAATGGAAACAAAGAAACAAATCAATAATTTCATACACATAGGAAATTCACAACATTCGCTTTCCAAAAATAAAAAAATTAAAAAGTCTTCATATCAAAGTAAATAATAGTTTTAAACTCAGTGAAAAGACATTTCACCTCAATCACTATGTTATACAAGAAAAAATTAACTACCAATAGGTTTTAAAGTAAATTTTAACTCAAAACCAAACAGAATACAACATGCCATAAACATTAATGGGTGAAAGAAGGAAATAGGAGTCCCACAAAACTAGGATTTTGCTCGACATTTATTTACCTTTATTTTATCAAACCCAAACAAAATAAAGTTTATTTTGTTTCCTTTTTTAAAATAGTAAGTAGATAAAAAACTTGGCAATAAATCAAGATTGATCTTGTTAGAGTATGTATTTCTCATGTTTATTAGTGTATTAGTTATTTCGTCTTTTTATTAGTTTGTCTTATGTAAGGATTTATCCCACATTGGTTAGTTAGGTTAGTTCTTTGTTTTGCCTTGCCTACTTATTCAAGGGCTTTTTATTATACTAGCATTTCATTTTATGAATAACATTTGACTTAATTTATCTTGCATTTAATTTGTCTATAGCTTCTTTGTGTGATGTTTTTGTTGTTAACACTTTAGAATCTTGGTTTGGAATATATTTACCATTCCTAACATGATACCATAGCTTTGAGGTGTTGCATCCATATGCAATACTGCAATTATTTTTCAGATACTTCTCTTCCCATCTCTACTTCTTCTCTTGCTATACATCCTCGGTTTTTTCTCTTTCCTTCTTTCAGATCTGTAACACCATTGGAGAGGAGTTTTTATTGAAGTTTTGAAGAAATTGAATTTAAAGGATTAAAGATAGGGGCTTCAATTTTTTTCCAACTTGGCATTGAAAATTCTTCATTGGTTTCTTTTTGAAGAAGTGTGAAGAGGTGCTTGGATAATAAAAGAAACATTGAAAAGAGAAGTAGTGTGGGATAAAGATCAACTTTTTTTTCTATTTATACATTGAAATCTATTATTGAAGCTTATATTCATCTTATCTATCAGCATTAGAAGGAGGAATTGAAGGTCTTAGTGTTTGGTGAAAGTCCTTTTAGCTGGGTAACATCTTGTTTTTACCTGCAGATCTAGTGGCTACTACATTGGAGCATTTGCCAAATTTGTTTTGGTGTCTTTTTTTCTACTATCTACATGCCAACATTCCTTATTAGCCTGCATTGGAGCTAACAGTGTCTTATTCTATCTTATTTGTTTTGGGAAAGATTAGATGTAAGAGTTGCATTAGTATTTATAGCATGGCATTTGGAGGAAAGAATAGATTTTGCATTTTTTTAGTTTGGATTGCATGGTGTGATTGTGTTCTACCTAAGCCTATGCATTGAATAGGGAGAGATATTGGATATGAAATTGGAAGGATAATATAAGCATTGAAGTTTTCCAAGAGAGGTAATTTGCCTTGGCTTGTGTTAATTTTTTTTTAGCATTGCCTTTCTTTTTTTTGTCTTATCTGCTAGAAATATCTTCTTTAGATCTGCTTTCTGCATTGGAATGTATTTGTGACCAACTACTTGGAGATGATCAAGAAGGTTTTTAGGGAGGTGGCATCCCTATGTGGAGTGAATAGGCATTGGAATGATATGTCAGGCACTTTAAATAGACAAGGGTGTCGTATTTTGTTCCATCTACTACATGAAAGGAAAAGGTGTATTTCTTGACTATAGATTTTTGTGTAGAAGTATCTATTGGAGTGTTGGAGGAGATTTGAGGTGTCTATACTTTTTCATGGGTTTGGCATTATTTTGCCTATTATGTGGTCTTTAACACCCTTATTTGCCTTAATGGAGCCTCAAAAGACTTGTTTGCAGTGTTAGGTCTGAGTGAAGATGCATTGAAGTGCCCCTCTCAGCTAAAATCAATAGTAATCTAGTTTCTATCCACTCATACACAACTATCTATTCATTATTTTATTTGTAATCTCTAATTTTTTCCTTAAGAGGAAGTATATTTTATTTACATGCACATCAAGGTAACTTGAAGGATATTTTTTCACTTTGGATGATGTTTCTAATACTATGGTTAGACTTTAGTTACAACGAGTGATTGGATGCCTATATTCTTTTCTGATTTGGTCACTAAAATTAGTTTTTAGTGTCTTTTTTTATGTTTTGATCCATTTTATGGGAATTCATAAAGCCTTAGATTTTTGAACCATAACTCATATTTGAGTTTCATTTTTCTTAAAAAAGTGTGATTTTTAATTCTTTATCCATTAATATCATGACTTTTACAAAATATAGGTTAAGCTAAAGGTTTTATTTGAGAAAGTAGATCACTTAAGATATATTTAGCTTAAAGTGGAGCTTGCTTTACTTAATTTAGATTACTTTGCCTTTATTGTAGACTATCTCACTAAGTTTAAGCATTTGTTGATACAGTTGAAGGGGGTAGATGAGATAAAAAATATTAAGAGTGTGTGTACTTAATTTTGTCTAAGTTAAGTGGTCCATTCCAAATCTTTGTTTTTACCTTTTTTTATAGCACGGATGCCTTAGGTGTTGTATTTCAAATCTATAGGTGTTTTGTGAGATACTTACTAGGAGAAATCTAAAATGTCTCACGTTGAGTCTTTCACCTCTCAAAAAGCATTAGTATCATCACATCCTAAGAACAAGTGAAAAATAAAGAGTAAGAAGTAGGACAATCCCCACCTATCTCAAAATTCACCTAAGCCCAATAAAAACACATATAAACCCAAATCATCTTCCAAATCTAAGAATAAGTCTAACTTGTCTTGTTCCTATTATAGAAGGGGGGACTGGTCATGAAGATTCTAGGTGTTTTAAGAAAATACAAGCCTGACAGGATGCCAACAAAAAACATAAGATTTCTATCTCCACTTATTCTCCATTTTGTGAGCATTGAAAAGCACTTAATGTTGTTGAGAGATAATAATCACTTGTTTCAGATAGTTGGATTCTAGATTTTGGCTCTTCATATCATATGATTTATTCCAAGGAGTCCTTTGTATCTCTTGGTTTAAGTTCTGATTCCAAAATTGAGGTTTGAGATTTTTCATTTATTTATTTTAATGAAAAGGGTGACATGCAACTAGATAGTGGCTACATCATTGGTGCATTATATGTTCCAGACATCATGACCAATCTGCTTTCAGTTTATCAGATTTTTTATTCTGGTTAAGGCAAGACAGTGACTTTCACACCACAACATGATGAATTTTGAGCTTTGTTAGAGCCACATACACCTATTGTATAGGGTATTGTTGATCATAATACTTGATTCTATTATACTGAGCATTTTGATGATACTCTTCCTTTAGGGACATGCTTGGTTTTTTATGTAGATTCTAAGAGTAGGCTTTGGCATGAGAGATTTGGACATCTCAATTATAGATACTTGAAGAAGTTGACAAATCAAAGTATGGTAGAGGGTCTTCCTACAGTTTCATATCTTGATGGACTTTGACCTAGTTGGACATTAGGGAAATAACACCAAGATCTGTTTCCTAAGGGTTTGTCCATGAGAGCTTGTTCATCACTTGAGCTTGTGCACAGTGATTTGATTGTCTTTCCTACTCTTTTTTTCAATGAAACTATGTATGTAGTTACCTTTATTGATAATTAATTGATGTGTACTTGGGTTTATTTTCTCAATTATAAGAGTGATGTCTTTTCTCACTTCAAAATTTTTAAAACTTTGGTCAAGAAACAGTCTTCTAGTTGCATCAAGAAGCTTCCTACAAATAATGTAGGGGATTATTTTATTCAATAGTTCTAATTTTTTTGGCAAATCATGGTATTATTCACTAGCATTCTATTTCTCCTAGTCCATAGTAGAATGACTTAACATAATGAAAGAACCAAACTTTGAAAGAAATGGTCAATTGTATGATTTATTCACAGGATTTACCTCTTATCTATTGGGTAGAGGATGTTAATTGTGTGAACTATATTTAGAACCACACACAACATAAAAACTTGAGAATTTGATTCTAGAGGACGCTTGGTTAGGAACCAAACCTTGTATCTAATTTTTCTATGTTTTTGGGAGCCTTGCTTGGGAATTTGTACCAGATAAAAAATTAAAGCATTGTATAAGAAGAGTAAACCTTTGTTTTTATAGGGTATTTGTAAGACATGAGAACTTGTCTTATTTTATATCTTATTAGTCATTATGTTTATTTTTAAACATACGTACAATCTAATGAGCGCTTCACATCTCATCACTCTCCATCTTCTTCTATACCTTCTTCTTTTTATGACTCATCACTTCTTCTTGAGGATTTATTCTTTAAGGAGCTAATTTAGGAGATCCCTGAGGAGGTTATAGAGGTTGAGGATCCTAATCACACTGATGTTACCACTATGCCTAGGTGGGATCATAATACAATTTTTAAGGTATCACCTTTCAGACAAGATCTTTCACCCACTCAACATCATCTTGCATATTCTATGAGTACTAGACTTTTATGTCAGGCATTCTTTATGGATTCATATTATTTTTTACAAGCTCATGGGATACATGAGGGGGATGATGTGATGATAAATGAGTATTCTTAATTGATGAAGAATCAAAATTGGGATTTGGTCAGTCTTCCTAAGGGAAGAAAGTTGGCTAGGTAGAAGTGGGTTTATCACACCAAGTATGCAATTGATGGGTTTGTTGATAAGGATAAGGCACATTTTGTTGCAAAGGGGTTCTTATAAGTCAAAGGTATTGACTACTCTAACACTTTTGCACCTATTTCCAATATAGATTATGTTCACCTTGTACTTTATCTTACTATATCATAGGTTTGGTAAGTGTATCAGATGGACATTAGGAGTGCTTTCTTATATGGAGACATACATGAATAAATTTAAATGGAGCATCATGCTGGGTTTATTCATGATTTTTATTTTATTTGTCAACTTCGGAGGTCTCTTTATAGTCTCAAATAGTCCCCTCAGGTTTGGTATGAGAATATGGATTCATTTCTTCTCTCCACTAGATTTATTTATTGTTACTCTGATCCCATAATGTATATTCAATGTATTGAGGAGGACATTATTAAAGTGGTCTTATATGTTGATGATTTACTTATCATATGCAGATCATCATCTTAGATTCAAATTATTTAATAGGCACTTTCATCATAATTCAACATGACAGATCTAGGTCTTTTATATTTCTTCCTTGGTATATGGATTTCATAGTTAGATAGAAGGATTTATTTGAGTCAACAAAAGTATATCCTTGATCTTCCTTAGAATTTTGGCATGGATGATTACAAGCCAATTCCTTCTCATTTTTAATCTAGAGTGACTCTCACTACCACCTATACTACTCTACTTTGCGATCCTACATTGTATAGGTAGATGGTTAAGAGTCTTATGTATTTGATCCATAATTGTCCTAACATTTCATTTGCAATTGAACTTTTATCTAGGTTTGCACATGAGCCTCATGTAAATCACTGAAAAGATACCAAGAGAATTTTATGATATCTACAAAGCACTGCTCATTTTGGATTACACTACACTAGGGGTTTTACTCAGTTGGTTGGGTACAGTGATTCAGATTGGGCAGGTTCTCTTGAGGACAAGCATTCCACTCTTGGCTACATGATTTATCTTAATTATTCACCTATTGCTTGGTTGTGTAAGAAGTACTAGGCTATTCTTCTTTCATTTATAGAGGTTGAGTATGGAGAAGTATTTATAGCAAGTCAATAGGTTCTTTGGCTTCGTTAGTTATTCATAGAGTTTAGTTTCATACATTATTCACCCATTGTACTTTGGTGTGACAACCAGAGTACAATTCACATATATTATAACCTATTTGAGCATTAATGGACCAAGCACATTAAGATACATATGTACTTCATTCATCAGTACATTTATTGGTGAAGTGTTTTTTACACTGAATTTTGCTTACATGGTCGTATAGCCATTCTATATTATTTAAGCTTCCTTATGTTAGTTATAAAGGTCCATAGGCTAATTATATTTAATTTTTATTAGTTAATTAGAAAAATTAGGGGCTTCCTCATGTTCTCCTAATTTTTACTATATGTACCCCACTTTGCCTTTTTGAAAGGTTAATAAAGAATATCTTAATGAATTGACTCATTCACATTTTGTAGTAGACATGTTAATGCATATTATTCCTCTCTTGGGATTTTGGAGCTCTCACACTACCTCACAAGATTCAACATTGATTGTGTAAAATCTATTCAAACATCTTAATACACTATTTCATGGTATCAGAGCCTCCCTGACAGCCTCATGCATTAGACTTCCTAGTAAGATCCTCCATGCATTCACCTTAATATGATTTTTCTTCTATTTTGACCACCATTTTTGACCTTGGAGACATTTTTTTAATCTACCTCAAAACTCATATCAAAATGCCTTTGATAAAAAATTCATCTACATATATTTTTTTTTAATTTTTTTAAGATCTAAAATGAGTTTCTTTTAGATTTTTGAGAAAGTTCATAGATTTTCCTAAAAATCAATCTTTTACATCTTGTTGGACATCCGTACAGATGAAGTAATCAAGCCTGCAAGCCCCAGTTTACTCTTTGTAGACCAAATCAGGTTTTCAGAGGGCCATTTCTTGATTTCAGACTAAATCAAGTTTTCAAAATGTTATAACTTGCCTGCAAGACCTATTTAGGCTTTTAGCATTACTTTACTTCCAATTCACGAAGTTAAGTAAAGTACTTCCAAAACCCCAAATTACATTGGAAGAATCAATCAGGTTTCTCAACCCTAATAACTTAATTAAAGACCAAATTAGGTTTTTGGCATTACTTTACTTCTAATTCATGAAGTTAAGTAAAGCAGTCCAAGAAATGTGAAATACACTACAAAAAGTAATTGGGCTTCTCTAGGGGAACTACTTGGAAGAAATGAGGCTTCTCTAAGGTAATTATTTATAAGTAATTAGGCTTCAGTATTCAAACTTCACAACCTCAAAATACATTACCAAGAAGTAATTAGGTTTTCCAAGGTTGACTACCATTTCCTTTTTAAAGTTATAGCTATTTAAAACCTTGAAGTAAAGTTGTTCGAAGAACTTGAAATACACTACTAAGAAGTAATAAGGTTTTCAAAGGGAAATTACTTATTACTTATTTTTAAGTAAAGTAGTTGCAATAACCTGAAGTAAAGTAGTGTTGAAACCTCAAGTGATGTTCAGGAAGGTATCAAATTTTAGGTGAAAGGTAATGAAGAAATAGAGTAAATTTGTTTCTATTTTTGGATGAAAAAACACAAGTGCTCATAATATGTGGGAGTAAGAACTAGTAAGTGTGATAAATTTCAATCTATAGCTTTTTTTTTGTGCCACTTTTTAAAGTGGATATTTTCTTGAGCTCTACGTATTGGTGACATTATTTTAGGACTTTAATAACATCCATTTTTTACATAGTGTAATAGCTTAAAACTCTCTTCAAAACTTTGTGCCTTTCCTCTTGGATGCATTATCAGTTGTGCCTGATGTCCCTCTCATACTTTCTCACACTGATTTCTCATAGATGTATTTTTGGTTATACCTGATGTCCAACACTGAGCATGTGTGCATTGTAACTTGAGGGGGTTCTTGTACTTTGTGCTTTCTATTTTTTTATTTCATTTCACTTTTACAATTTGTCTCATTCTAATCTACACTAATAGATCTAGACATCGAACCACTCACACCATTTAACTATCTAGAATGGAAGTCTAAAGACAACTCTCTTTGAGAGGTAAACGACTCTATCAAATTACTATGGGTGAGGAAATTGAGCCATCTATAGATGCAGAAAAGGTTAAGTGGTACAATAGATGTGATGAGGCCTATGGGTTTCTATGCTTGTCAATCTCTCCTGACCTCTTATTTTATGTTGAATCTACAAAAACTTTGAACAAAGTTTGGATAATCATAGACAAGATTTTTGGAGCGCAAGACATCATGAAGGGTCATTAGCTAGAGAATGAGCTCATCACATTAAGCCTAGGCGACTATGACACCCTACAAGACTTATTTATAAAGTTTAGATCATTGAGACTATAGTTGAAGTAATGTGGCATTGAGAAAATAGATGACCAATTAATTCTATTCATTATTGTAAAACTTGGTCACAACTATTCAGTTTTCATCTCTACATTTCATGCTACCAAACATGCACTTAGATCGACTTAGAAAATGTTATCATTTGATGAGCTTGTTGCCGATCTAACTCAGGAGTAAGATAAGTTGGTTCAAATGGGTTCACTAAAGTATTCAAAATCACATGCCTTGATTGTTAATCAGGATAAGAAGAAGCCTTCTAGCAGTGGCAAAGAGGAGAAGAAATAGTCTAAAGTTGATCATGAGCACAAGAAGAATAAAAAATTAGATGCCAAGTCAAAGGAATCATCAAATGAGTCCTCCTCAAGCAGGAAACCTGAGAAGGAGAAACTCAAATGCAAATTTTGTAAGAAACTTGGGAATAACGGATCTCATTGCATGAAAAATAAGATTGAAACCTTGACTAAGATGTTTGAGAAGAACAATATTAGTGTTCCTAAATCCTCATCTCAGAACATGTTTGGAAAAGATTTTGCAAAGGAAAAAGACAACAAAAGGGTTAAAACAAGGGCAAGGAACTTGTTACAGTAGCTTCAAAGCCTTCAACTTGGGTGCTTCCTATCACATAGCCTCATCAGAGGATCTATTTTAATAAATAGAGCCATGTTCTATGCCTTCAATTCTCATGGGTGATGACACTTCTATAGAAATCAATGGTAAAGGATCGGTTTAAGTGATAGGACCTTTAATGATGTTATGTGTGTTCCTTCACTATCCAAAAGTATTCTAGTAGTATATCAAATCATTCACATAGGTACAAGGAAGTGAGTTGAGTTCACACCTAATTCAGTGGTCATGAAGGAGATGTATAGTGACACCACAATGGCTTATGGGAAGGCCAATCATCAGTCTAGGCTATATAACTTCTCACATTTTGCCCTAGATTAGCTCTTAGCTATACTATTTACTCATGTAGATGGAGTAAATAAACTATGGAATGAATGGTTTGAACATTTAAACTACCATTATTTGGAGCAAATCAGTCATCAAGACATGGTTTTAGGGTTGTATAAATTCAAATTCTGAGATGGCCTATGCAATCTTTATAATCTTAGCAAGCATCTAGAAGAAAAATATGACAAGGTGAAAGTAAGGAGATCTGAATGGAAGCTAGAGATAGTCCACAATGACTTAGCAACACCATTTCCAAAACCTTTATTCAATTGGAAAAGATACATGCTCACATTCATCAATGACTCTTTGAGGTCACTTGGGTGTTTTTTTATCAAAAATAAGTTTGAGGTCTTTGATAACTTTAAGGACTTCAAGGCACTTGTGGAGAAGTAGTCAAAATGTTCCATTAAAATCTTAAGGACTGATAAGGGAAAGGAGTATGTAATCAATAGGTTTGGTCAATTTTGTGCATTAGAGGGAATTTATATGCAACACATAGTTTTATATAGTCCTTAGTGGAATGGTGTGGTTAAATTCAAGAATTATACCTTGAAATAAATGGCAAACTGCATGATTCTATCAAAGTCTCTTGCTCCTTAGTATTAGGCCAAAGTAATCAACTTTGCATGCTACATTTAGATCTAAGTTCCACATAAAACTTTGAAGGAATCACTCCTTTTGAAGCTTGGGATGGTCGTAATCCCACAGTAGATCACTTTCAAGTGTTTAAAGCACTAGCAATGACCCATGTTCACAAAAAGAAACACAATGCGATGGACCCTTATAGTCAATCTTGCATCTTTGTGGGGTATGTAGAGGGTGTTAAGGGATATAAGCTTCTTCATCATAAAAATCATGAGTTTTCCATTGAAATCAATGTCCAGTTTCATGAGGGCCCACTTAAACACAATTTTGGGACTCTAAACTCTTTAAAGGTCTCACTAAACATTGATTCCAATTTAGATAATGACATAGATCCACCTCAAGATCTTCCTAATGATGAGGATGAATCTTCTTCTTCTTCAAGTTCATGTGATGATAGTAGTGATGAATATTCTCCTCCTCCATCTCAAACTCACACTATAGATGATGAGGACTCACCTCCTAATTCTCAAATCTCATATAATTATGGTCCTATTTGGGATAGACAGACACTTCAAAGTGCTAGAGGATGGGTTAGAAATATATCAAATATAAGGCAAATGTGTTCATAGTTTTAAGGGACATCACATGCCTACTTGGCCATTGCCTCAGATCCATAAAACTTTCATGAGGCAAATGGCATTCTAGAATGGGATTCTGCTGTGTAAGAAGAGTATAGTTCTCTAATCAGGGATAAAGCATGAGACTTGGTCCCTCTTTCAAAAGGAATAAAATTGTTTCATGACAAATGAGTTTATCAGACTAAGTATGGTGCAAATTGATTAGTCAATAAGTATAAATCTCATTTGATTGCAAAGGGGTTTTATCATATGCATGGCATAAACTACACTGAGACATTTGCTCTTATAATCAAGATGATGTCTATAAGACTCACTCTAGCCATTGTAGTCACACATCGGTGGGGTGTTCACAAAATGGATGCAAAGAGTGCTTTTCTACATGGTGACCTCAAAGAATAGATATATATATGGAGTAACCACAAGGATTTGTACAAGATACCTCCTTAGTCTATAGACTCAAGAAATCTATCTATGGACTCATATAGGCCCTTAGGGCATTGTATGCCAAGATGGACTCCTTTCTTCTCACAGCTGGGTTTACCAGATGCCACTCAGATCTATATGTCTACTTCTTATGATAAGATAATTCTATATTGATTGTAGTTCTCTATGTGGATGACTTACTGATTATAGAGAGCTCATAATCATCCATCTCAATAGTGAAAATTGCAATTTCAAATAGATTTTAAATGATAGACATGAAATTGTTGCACTACTTTCTCAAGATTAAAATCATTCAATCAAATTCTAGGACAAATTTATCAAAAATCCAAGTATTCTATTGATTTGATTGTGAGGTTTAACATGGTCGATTGGCTATTCTATGTTATTTAAGCTTCCCTAGGTTAGTTATAAAGGGTACATAGGCTAATTATATTTAATTTTAATTAGTTAATTAAGAAAATTAGGGATTTTCTCATGTTGCCCTAATTTTCCCTATATGTAACCCACTTTTCTTTTTTGGAAGGATAATGAAGAATCTCTCAAACAATTGACTCATTCACATTTTTCAATAGACATGTTAATACATATTTTTCCTCTCTAAGAATTTTGGATTTATCACACTACCTCACATGATTCAACATTGATTGCATAAAATCTATTCAGATATCTTGGCACACTCTTTTAACATTCATGATTGATTTCTTAGTTCGGAGTATATTCTAACTCAGTAGTAGGTTGTAGATATCTTCATTAATATTTTTGCATCACTTCATTTCTTTGAATTATGTTGTATGATTTATGTTTTAAAATTTATCTTTGGGGGTATTCATGAAGACATCTTATTTCTTTATTTCATGGATACATATTGTACATGAGTTTCTTATCAATTCTAGTTTCAAGCAATCATATAGTGGATATGCCACTATTTTGTTTTTTTCTATTGTTAGCCCCTAGCTTCACTTGAGGGGGGTGTTAGAGTATGTACTTATCATGTTTGATAGTGTGTTAGCTAATTATTTTAACTTTTTTCTAGTTTTTCCTATGTGAGGATTTATCCCACATTGGTTAGTTAGGCTAGTTATTTGTTTTGCCTTACCTATTTATGTAAGGGATTCTTATTATACTAGCATCTGATTTTGTAAATAATATTTGATTTACTTTGCTTTACATCTCATTTATCTATAGCTTCCTTGTGTGATATTTTTTTTTTGTTAACACTTTAGAATCTTGGGTTGGAATGCATTTACCATTCCTAATAGATGCCCTCCCTTTAAAAAATAATAAATGAAAAAGTTCCTCTAGTTTCATTCATATTTTATTTTCTTTGCTTCAGAACTCTGTATCTTTTCCCACACACCAATGATTTTTTAATTCATCTAGAAAATACCCTCAATAATATTTTTGTTAATGTTGGATGTTACATACAACATCTAGTAATGACAAATGACCCAAAAGAAGACAAAATATTGTAATACGCAATTAATAATTCCTAGTTCATATAATAATACTCTTATGCCATCATTCCATAATTTATAGATTTTCTATAATGCACAAGTTAATAACATGACTAAACTATTCATGAACCAACAAAACTACAAAACAACCGAAAAAAATAACAATAATATTTCTTTACCTAATATTAGTTGTGATACTAATCACATTATCACATCCTTGACATTGATTAAGGTCTAAAGAAAAAACAATAATTGAAAAATATCATTACCTTCTCTAAATTTGAAGCCAAATAATGATCAAATGAATAATTTCCCGAAACTACTCAAGGGTATGACCATCTCAACTAGAGAAGAATAAAATAGCATGCTAAAAAGAAGAGATGATAACTAAAATAATGTGACATGAAAGATAAATAAGATAAAAATAAAAATAAAATGATTAAAATATCAAAAAATGAATTTTAGAAAATAAAAATAAAAATAATTCAACGAGCATACTTGGTTCCTATCCAATGATGATTTCTCAATAACAATTGTATTTATACATGGTGAAAGATAATCACATTCCTTAAATTAAAGACAAGGCTTGATGTAAAATTAAATATTGCAATTATGTTCAATAACATATCTAAAACTTATAACAATGTTTCCATATCAATTTACAAAATATGTCCAACTGAAGATTTAATTCATCAACTATATTTGAAACTATACAAATGACATCAACAATACCTATATCTAAGATAAATAGAAATAAAAAATAACCATGTATATAATACACATATACACATTAACTATGAGATATTTTTTCATTTCAATATCAACTACTGATGAAAGTCAACTCTCACTCTACTCCTCTTGCTCTCTATTTGAATCTACTTTGGGTTGTGCTTGTGTTGGTTCCTAGTTGATCTTAGGGTATGGTTTAGAAACATGACACTTATTATTAGTGGTTTTGGATACACCTTAGTTTATCTCTACATTGTGAGAAACAAATGTTTGTACTATTTGGCCCTATAATAGGGGTTTTGTTCTATGATGGCTTTGGGTTTTCAAGTTTCATAGAGGATTGAAGCCTAGAAAGGTAAGAATAAATTGGTATTTCAGATGGATCTGGAAGGATCAAATAGACATTGGAATCCCCTTCCTTGGGAGATCTCTCATGGGGTGTTTTATCTTGAATGGCTTAACAAACAATACTAGGAATTCATCTCTCTTGAATGTGTCATTCATGGGTTGTTCTTTGAATGATAGACACATCATTTTTGGGATTTAAATTATGATGTGTTCTTTTTATCTGGTATCTTGTGAAGGAGTTGTAACTACAAGTTTCAACATGAAAAGACATGAGTCTATTAACAATCTCCCATAATGATGGATTCTACTTGGACATTTCAAAAGATAAACCTTGGGAAGAGATAGTACCTTGCTCGAATGGTTGGTATTCCACTTTGGTAAGAGCATATTTGTAGGTCCCTTAGATATGTAACTATCCTTTGGACCTTAGCTACTATCTTATTTAAGGATGGGTGTTCTTTGAGGGTTCATTGTGGCTTTTATTTAGCATTAGTTTTGAGTCTAATTTCCCCTTGAGTGGTGCTCATAATATCAAGGTTCTTGTCCTTTGGGTTTATTATGGGTTATACATGGGAGACATTCATCTTGTGGAATAAAGAGAATCATGGGGTGGTACCCTTCTTTATTCTAGATCATTGTTGAGTGGAATGATTTTAGATTGAATGTAGATATTTTGATCCTTAATAAATTTCCTATCCTATCTAAAATAGACTACCACATAGTAGTTGGATTCATTATCATTGTTTTGGTTTTGCATCCTGAAGAAAACCCTAGAAGATAAACTCATTTTAATACAATAAAAAAACACATGGAGAGAGAGAGAGAGAGAGAGAGAGAGAGAGAGAGAGAGAGAGAGAGAGAGAGAGAGAGAGAGAGAGAGAGAGAGAGAGAGAGAGAGAGAGAGAGAGAGAGAGAGAGAGAGAGAGAGAGAGAGAGAGAGAGAGAGAGAGAGAGAGAGAGAGAGCTCCATGCTTGATTTGAGCTAGACTGTTAGGCTTATTGTTGTAGGTATTTTGGCTACAATTTATCATTATCTTAGTTTGTTTTACTACTAAGTAGACTAGTCCCACATTTTGTTACTTTCAATCAAGGTAGTATGATTTTTTTCTGATGGTTTCTTAGGGGACCCTAGTTTCTTATTGAGTTTATATCTATGCTTGGTGGTGTAGAATTTGTGAGACCTGATACCAAATGGTTGAACTTGAATAGCCTAGATACCAGTCACTTACAATACCATTGAAATAGGATTTATACATAGATCATGGACTGTAGCATTGAAATAGTTTAATACAAATAACTGAGTAAATAACTAGTGACAATAAATTGCCAATATTTAGATAAAACTACCAAACTAGTCATAGTATTGAAACATATAGAGATACATTCAAACACACAAGAAAAAATACAAGAACAAATAAATGTATTTATCATTTCTTAAGGAGATTACAATCATCACAATATCATATTAACAATGACCTACCATGCTCAAACAACAATCTCTCTTTAATGGCCATTTTGAGGCCCATGCCAAATATATATCCTTCCTATATACTCACTCACTCATTCCTACTAGAGATACATTGCTATCAACTACCATTGATGGCATACTTCTTTCATACTAACCACCTTCAACTAGGATGCTCCAAAGGCATATGGATTACAATGCAGTTACATGTATTTATAGTATATATTGGAAGAGTCCAGATGGAGATAGTAGGAAATATCTAGAAGTAATCAAATAATCTAGAATAACTATAAGAGGATTAAATGCATTAATACTATTGTAGTCCAAAAATATATTCAACATATTACAAGATCTTTAAAAAAATTTAAAATAAAAGGTGAATCATTAATGTTGATTGATAACATGTGGTCATAGTTGACTCATCAACTAGCATACGTTAATAGTTTAAATTATGTCACCATCATTTTCCCCCTTAAACTAAATTTATGTATTACTTTATCATGGAATCCAATAAGACTTTGACATTCTACAACTTTGTTTCATTTGGACAAAACAATCTCTTCCTCCTTCACAAAGGGCACAAACATCCATGCTTCTTCTTCACACTTCTTCAGGAGCTTATAAATGAGACATCAAAAACAAAAACATTTACATATTTTCCATATAAAAATACAAGCTTGCCTTCATTGAAGTATATGCATAGAATAATTAAACAAAACTTTCCAAATAGGCATTTATTGACCCTCGATGCTCAATTTTTAACACAACACATAAGACATTCATTTACAATCAAATAGAGTAGCACTACAAGATATTTTACAAACACATATGCTTTAATATTATAGTCTATCTCCTTTGAATATAATTTCCTCTCCATCAACATCAGATTCACGAATCATCTCATCCACTTCTTCATCAGTCAGCTTCTCCTCAAGATTGGTCATCACATGTTGCAGCTCAACTTTAGTTGGATTATATCCTAGAGACCACATAATAGTACCCAATTCCTTGCTGGTAATGCAAACATTAGCATCCTTCTCAAAAAGATGGAAAATTTTCTATGGTCTTCATGTACCAATGTTAAGACTATTGGGGTCTTTGATTTCCCCTCTTCCATAGAAAACTACACTCACACGAAACATGTTTAACAAAAATTGTGTTGTCTATGCTAGATTCACTAGTCCACTTCCACTTATCACCATAATACTCAGAATCCCTTCTTCATCTAAACACCTTTGATGACTTTCTCCCATGCTAATGCATACTACTCTTTTCCTCACAATTTCACTTCTATTTTTTATTAAAAAAAATGATTGGTAGTAAATAAGCAAACCTGGCTAGGATAAACACAAACTAAGTTGGATGAATGGTTAAGCCAATACAAGTTTAGAAAAAATAACTTAGACAACCTTCAACTTTGAAACCTTTTGGAAACTTCTCAAGATTGATTCCATGGGCTCTGATACCAAATGATGGAACTTGAACAACCCAAATACCAATCACTTACAATGCCATTTTAAACATTTGTAGATAGAAAAATATTTAAACATAGATCATGAACTGTAGCATTGAAATAGTTTGATACAAAGAAATGGGAAAATAAATAGTGATAATAAAATGCCAACATTCAGATAAAACTACCAAACTAATCACAATATTGAAACATATAAAGATCCATTCAAACACACAAGAATAAAGACAAGAACAAATAAATTTCTTTATCATTTCTTAAGGAGATTATAGTCATCACAATATCATATTAACAGTAAGCTACCATGCTAAAAAAAAATCTCTTTTATGGCTGTTCTAAGGCCCATGCCAAATATATATCCTTCCTGCATACTTACTCACTCATTCCTGACAGAGCTGCATTACTAATGGCTACCATTAATGGCATACTTCTTTCATATTGACCAACTTTAACTGGGATGATTTGAAGGCATACAGATTATAATGCAAGTACATGTATTTATAATATATGTTAGAAGAGTCTAGATGGAGATAATAGGAAATCTCTATAATTAATTAAACAAGATAGAATAACTCTAAGAGGAATAAATGCATCAATACTACTATAGTCCAAAAATATATTCCATACATTACAAGATCTTCAAAAAATTAAAATAAAAGTTGAATCATTATTGCTGATTGATAGCAAGATGAGGTGACACTTGAGTCATCAGCTACCATACGTTAGGTTGTTTAGATTACATAATCACAAAAATGAAAGATAGGATATTGAATTAAATGCATGTAGGCAAGATTATATTATTTGAATTTCAACATGGAAGACACATCACCCAATAGGTAGTGGTTGAATATAATATGACTATTTTTATAGTATGATATTATACTAAGTTATCAAGTGGATGTTTAAGTGTCTTAGACTATGTAGGTCTCCCCTATATTTTGACTTGTGTTTAAATCATGCAATGTGTGATAAACAAGTACAATAGTGACCTATCTTGTAGCTTGGAGAATATAGATATTTGGTTACTCATTCAGTACTTCAAACTTGTAAATGTGTTGCCCCTGTGATGAATATAGAAATATGATAAAATTAGGAACATTTGATCGCATTGATGCTTGCGATAATGATTTTGGTAAGTTACCTTGGTCTATATTTACTTATCCATCTGGAGAATATCTTGCATTAAATCACTTAGGTTGACCATAGGTATACATTTCATTTGAAAATTAGATGACTTTAGGGAAATAGATTCTTGCATTGGGTTATGACACTTGCATTGACATAGGTGTCTAACTAGACCATAACTATCTAAGTAGTTGGAAAACATGCATAGGTACAAGACTTATATAAATAGAATATAAGCATGTTTATAATAATATAAACATGATAGAATTTCTAAGTCATTAGAATAACATTGGCCTCAGTAAGAGATAAGTAATTAGGCAAAGAAATATAGTGTATGTGAGCCTTTTGGTAGTGATAAAGGTCTAAAATCTAAATACAAGATTGAGGTGCTATATAATTTATAAATAGTGTATACATTTTCCCTTCTATTAATTTAGTACTAAAATTTTTAGTTTAAAAGAAAAGGAATACAGACCTGGGTGTGTATAACACACCTTACCTTTGATTGAATGCAACTTGAGCCACTTTTTGTTGACTAACCTAAAACCAAGATCATGTTATAATATATAATTAGTGCATATAATCTAAAATTGAAAGCATTGAAATAATTGAAATTTAAAGAGACCAAAGTTTAGGATTACAACTATGTATCGATGTAATAACCTTCTTTTTGGAAATTTCATATGGAATATACATCATTATGAATCATTTAAACTAAGATTAAGAAAAATATAAATATGGAATTTACATATATCTAAAGATATCAAGAGATATTAGAGGACACATGTCCCCAACCTTGGAGATAATATGACCTTCCACTTGGTATTGAGATTAACTCAATCATGCAACCTAATCACACTTATAACTTGGAGAGTGCAAGTGATCGAAGTCAAATCACACTATCAATCTAGAAAGTATGGATGATGAAATCAAATCCAACCTATAAAGTTGTCAATATTGAGTGATTTAATCACCTCAACCATACCAAAAAGTAAACCAATGAATGTAGAATATTGGCTCAATACATTTTGTAAAAGTCCAACCTAATGGGTGATGATTGTCCCTAAAAGTTCATCAGATATGAAACTAATTTAGTTTTCCAAGATTAGGTGCATATTCAAAACGTTATGTTCTTTATATATGTCTTATGATAGAACTTTATCTAAGAATGGTACCAAAGTATATAATTCTTCCACAAATGTGTATTTGAATCATATAACTAGGAATTTTGGCCAATTTTAAATTGTTTAAGTGTGGAGAACATATTTCCAAAATATGCCCCCACTGTTGAGCATTATTTTTGTTGTTGAGAAGTGTTATCATTGATGTCAAGGTTGATATAATTTGATGTCAAGGTTGATGTCAAGATATATGGTGTATGGGGTATGAGATTATTTCCTGATATGAAGAATTGGAATAGAACATAGTGAGACACGAAGATCCTTAGTTGAGCTCTGAATATGTACCTTGTAGCTATGAATACATTTTGTTAAATCTCTAAATATCTACCCAAGTAGCTTCAAATATCTATGTAAGTAGCTCCAAAGATGCTCTATCAAGCTATGAATATATTCTATTGAATCTCTAAAGAAGAGGTTATATGAGGATACTTGATCTGGTATATGAGGTTATGGTGTACTTATGATAATGTCAAGATAATCCTATAGGGATAAGGCCTTAAGCCCAAATCTACAACTAGACTAGTTCTAGACCTTGCCTAACCTAATGAGGTGTCATGAGGTATTATCAAGGAAAATGAAGGATGTTTGACATTGTTTTAGAATGTAGGATGTTGTGTTAGCATGTAAGTGAGGTGGAAATAGGTTTGAAGGTCAGTTTCAAGACCTAATATGACTTGCATGTCAAATTCTAGCGAGCAAAAAACTAAGCATGGCATAGTGGGGTATCAAGTTCATTTTTCAAGGCAAGTATGCACAATTGAGATTTTTTAGATGTGTGATAGGTTGTCTTAGGTGTATTCATGAAGTTTTAGGTCAAAGTTTGAAATAAAAGGCTTGAAAAATTGTTTTAAGGTATCTTGAGTGCACATAATGAAGAGCTATCTACATGGGGAGGTTTTTAACTGCTCGTTGGAACATGTAGAATCTACATGAGAACCTAAGATGCTCATGATATATGGGAAATGATCCTAGATCAGATTTATAGGAATTGGTTTCTAGAATAAAGGGCTAAGCTTTATGAATGATCGTTAAGATTGTAAGATAGTTTAAATCCTCAAAGAACCCTAATAGTGACCTGATGTAGTAGTTTTTTAAAGTGATCATAATGGATTGGCTTGGATATTTTATTTATTGGAGAATAAATTAAGCTCTCTTAGGTATCTCTAAGAGTGTTTCTTTTATTAGGGGAGTGAGTGGACCCTATAGGAAAGACCTTATTTATTAGAGATCTATTATAGGAGGTAGATTTGACTAAGTCAAATTTACTAATTGGATGAAGGTTGAAGCTTGATACTTGTATCTTATGTACATGGTGGCTTATGAGAAATATCTAGACCTTGGGGGTGTTAAACTAGTCATACAAGTTAACCATTTGCTAATAGACCTAGTGGTGTAGATAGTGATAAAACCAGGCAAAAGTGAGAAGTTGTTTAGGGATGTGTTATCATGGATTAGGGATGTTGTTCAAGACCTATAATACATGTCCATATTGGATATAATATTTGGACATGATCTTATATATCATAAATTTTATCTAAAATTAACTTGCCTAACTTAGTGAGGTTTGTGTATAGTGAAGTCATGATATTGGTCTATAAGACTAATGTTGCTATTAGATCTTATGATCTATTTGATATAAGAGTTAGAGACTTTATACCCTGAGTTTAAAAATCTAATGAATTTTGTGATGACCGTGAGGTCATGAGTTTTTTGAGTATGTGATTCTTTTCTATGATTTTTTTTTAATCAAAAGTGTGTTTATGCTTCATTTATTCAAGATAAATGTTATGTGTATGCATAGGCCTATTATGAATAGTATTTTGAAAAAAAGGTTCAAGTGGTGGTTGGACCTAAAAGGTATTATGGACATAAAATAATGTTTTATAATGTCTATTTGAGTGGTATATGAAGTTTTCTTATCATGTGGGGAGTTTTAAAGTGTTCCATGGAGATTAAAGGGTAACGTTTACTAATGAAGGCCTAAATTAATTAGGTCTCCTTAATGACTAAAAGGGGTTTTGGTATTTTAAGTTATGGTTGACCTATTATAATGATTGATTCATGTATGAAACTTTTCATAAGACATATTTTAAGATTGATCCAAGTGTGAAAGTATGTATATCCAACCAAGAGGTGTGTGAGTTAGAGGATTGTATGAGAATAAGGCTTAATAGGCCTAATCGTCAAGTTAGAGAATTAAAGAGTGTAAGCAAAGGAAATAACACTTTGAATAGTTGAATGAGGTCTTTTAGACCATCATAAGGGTGTAGATAAATTTTCATGAAGATATAACATGGTTACTTTAGATGAATATCACAGTCATATGACCTAATCTATGTTGAAAAGACCTAGATGAATGAGGAAGCCTAGAAGGCATTTTGAGAGGGATAAAAGAATGATAAGAGTTGAAAAATGAGATAATAATCTATTGTATTGGAAATAAAGGGTTCTAAATCTTATCAAAATTTTGAGGTGGTTGAGTTGGTGTTGAGTCATCTAGGGGTTGGTACCCAAAAGGTGTTTTCAAAATCTTAGTCAAGTTAGTTCTTGGATAGTTGGGGTTGGTGCTTCAATAAATTAGGTCTATAAGTTGGTGCTAAGTCATCTAGGGGCTTGGTTCCTCCTTTCAAGTTGGTTCTTTCTAAAGTATAGCTAAGTTGGTGATTAGCTATTTGGGGTTGGTGCTCCATGTGGAGATGGTACTTAACTAAACTTGATATTTTGTTTTTTAGGAAAGTAGTCCATTTGCAGAGATCAGTGGGTTTTCTTCCCCTTGAGGGTTTCCCACTCAAATAAATTTTCTATGTGTTATGCTCTTGTCTCATGCTCATATGAATGGTTCTTGATGTTTTTTATAGTTTACTATATTGTTTGAATGATTCATGATTACTAAGTGGAATTAAATGAAAGTTTTTTGGTGATAGATTCACCCCCCTCTTAGTCATTGTGATTCCAACAATTGGTGTTAGATTCTGGTCCTTTGTGATAAGCCTAACAACTTGAAGGTGATCCTAAGAAGTGCAAGATGTCTTGTGATCAATAGGGAGAAGAAATGTATGATGAAAAAGTAAACCTTGAAGATGAACTCATAAGAGCCCTTGATGATTTGAAGAATAAAAATAAGACTATCAATGATCTCAATACTCAGTGAGAAGATGTCAACACAAGGTTCAAGTAAAAGGAATTTGAGTATGACTAGTTGAAGATTGAGCATGTGCAACTAATAAAAAAAATGAGAAAGGTTTAGAGAGAGCATAACAAGTCAAAACAAATTAAGAATATCAACATAAAAAAACCAATCAATTAGCTTATTACACTAAAGGATAAGTCATCTTGGAGCCATGGTAAGTACATGAATGTTGCTTGCTACATCTGTCATAATATAGGACACATTACAAGATTCTACTCTATTAACATTGGAAGGCCTACAAGATTCAACAAGACATATGAAGCTCCAAGAATGAACAAAAGGATCAGATATTGGTATGGAAGCTAAAACAAGTTAGGATGTAAGATATTGAGCTCAAGAGGAAAGATAGACTATTTTCTAAGGAGGAAAAAAAACTAAAGAGGATTATATGTTATCTTAGGCTACCTTCCACATTTAAGATGAAGGAATGAAATGGTATATAGATCATGGTCACTCAATCCACATGATAAGAGACATAAATAAGTGCATCTAATTAAGTAGGAATGTTGTAGGAACAGTGAGGTTTGGAGATAGCACACCTACCAATATAGTTGGTAAGGGTGTCTTGAGTTTGGATAATGAAAATAATGAGACATAAAATGTGTTGTATGTGAAAGGTTCAAAACATAAACTACTTAGTGTAGGTTAAATTTGTGATCAATGACACACACTAACCTTTTATGCCATAATAATTGAGATAAAGAGATCCAAATTAGGAAGGCTAATTACTAATGTCAAGATAACTAAGACCATCCTATATGTATTGAATCAGATCAAGAAGGAGAGATGTTTCATAAGCAAGATAGATGAAAGTTGGCTATGGTATAGAAGGCTAGGTCACTTGAAATTTGACAATCTAGTTAGAATTAACACTAAGAAGTCTATGAAGAACATGCCTAGGATCATCAAACCTACAAACATATTTGCAAGGCATGTTAACATGATTAGAAGAATAGAAGAAGGTTCAAGTCCAGTGAGTACTCTACCATAAAACCCTTGGAGTTAATATACATTGATTTATGTGGGCCTACAAAAATTCAAAGCATTTAAAGAGATAGTTATTTCATGTTACTCATTGATGATTACACAATAATGACTTGGGTTGCATTCCTAAAAGAGAAATTAGAATTTATTGACAAGTTTAAGGCATTTAAGACTATTGTTGAGAATGAGATAATGGGAAGATCAAGTGCGTATGATCTATAATAGAGGAAGATATTTTTTGTCTAATGATTTTGATGACTTTTGTGAGGTTTGTGGAATAAAGAGACAATTCTCAGTAGCTAGGACACCTCAATAGAATGGGGTAGTGGAAAGGAAGAATAGAAAAATTGAAGAGATGGCTATAACTATGTTGAATGAGTCTATATTATCTGATAGATATTGGAGAGAGGTAGTAAACACTATTATCTACATTTTTAATAGAGGACATATAAGGACTAATGGCAACAAAACTCCTTATGAAGTATGGAAGGGAAGACCTACAAATGTAGAACACTTTAGAATGTTTGGGATCAAATGCTTCATCAAAAGAGATGATGAATACTTTGGTAAGTTTGATTCTAAATCTGATGAAGGTATATTCTTAGGATACTCATCAATGATCTCAGCCTATATATGTTATAATAAGAGACTATAAAAGATAGTGGAAAGTATGAATGTAAACATTAATGAGACAAGAAAATCTCACTCATAATCAAAGAATACTTTAGATAATTTCGACTGCAAGAATGATGAAGAGACTATAGAGGTTGATGAGGTAGAAGAAGAAGTTGAAGAGAGACATCACTCAAAGGGATCCTCAAGATAGATTGAAAGAGATCATCCTGAATCTCAAATCACTAGCAATAAGAATATAGGTATGCAAACAAGGAAAAGACTAATAAGTAATCTAAATCATGATAATGTTGATTTATTATCCAAGATTAAAACTAAGAGTCTTATAGAAAAAATAAAAGACAATATTTGGATAGGTGATATGAATGAGGAGTTAGATCAAATAAAGAAGAATGATACTTGGGAACTAGTTCCTAGGCCAAAAGATAAAAATGTCATTGACACAAAATGGGTGTTTAGAAATAAGTTGAATTAATATTGAGAAGTAAATAGGAACAAAGATAGATTGGTATGAAATGGATATGCACAAGTTGAAGGGGTAGACTTTCAAGAGACCTTTGAAGTGGTATCAAGATTGGAGGCCATTAGCTTATTTATAGATTATGAAATATTCCAAGGATTCAAGGTATACCAGATAGATGTCAAATCTACCCTTTTGAATGGGAATCTAGAAGAAGTGTATATAGAAACCTAAAGGGATATCATTATCAAATGATAAATAATATGTTTGTAGACTAGAAAAAGCTATTTATGGTCTAAATAAATCTCCTAGGGCTTGGTATGCTAGGTTGGACAAGTATATATTGGATCAAGGATTCAAAATAGGAGTTACATATAGTAATCTATACATCAAGACAGAAGATGACCATAAGCTGATAGTAGTTGTCTATGTGGATGACATCATATTTGATGGAAACATTGAGAACATGACAAAGGGCATTGCAAAGGTAATGAAGAAATAATTTGAGATGTCCATTCTAGGAGAACTATCATTCTTTCTTGGGTTACAAAACACTCAATATGAAAAAGGTATATTCATCTCACAAACCAAGTACATAAAAGAGATGTTGAAGAAGTTTGAGATGGAGGATTTGAAGGTAGTTAGTACACCCATGATCATTGGATGAAATTTAATCAAGGAAAAGTATTATTTAAAAGTCAATCAAACATCATATAGGTCAATAATTGGAAGTTTTTGTATGCGACTACCTCTAGACCTAGCATCATGCAAACAATAGGTATTGTGGGAATGTTTCAAGCATATCCAAAGATAATCATATTCGATCAATCAAAAGGATAATCAAAATAGGGAGTATGAATCGTGGTATCCAAGAAGTAAGGAATTAAATTTGATAGCCTACACAAATGTAGATTGGGAAGGAAGTATAGATAATAGGAAGAGTACCAGTGGAGGAACCTTCTTCCAAGGTACGTGCCTAGTTTCATGGATAATCAACAAACAACCATCAGTATCCTTGTCCACTTGGGAGGTTGAGTACGTTACAACATCTTCATGTTTCACTCATGTACTATGGATGAGATAGACCCTAAAAGACTACAAGGTGGAGTATGATAGTCCTAGCCCTATCTATTGTGATAATACAAGTGCTATAAGAATATCAAAGAACCCTACCATGCATTCAAGGACAAAAAATATTCCCATTAGGTATCATTTTATAAGGGAGAAGGTAAGTGAACAAAGTATCAAACTTGAATATGTTTCTACACAGGATCATATTGAACACATCTTGACCCAAACCACTTCCAAATATATGTTTTGAACACTTAAGATAGGAATTGGGTATAACTCCTTCCCTTAAAAATCATTAAAAAAATAAAGTACTTAGGGGGAACTAATCATGGTCATCATCTCCAAAAATAGGTGAGTTATTCCAAGAAGGTATGCATAGATATAGGGAAGCATGCTTGTTTTATATCTCATAAATGCGTAGGTTTTATGCAAATTAACTTGTCTAATTCAAAGCAGTCTATGTAAAGTGAAGTCATGAGATTGGTCTGTAAGACCAATATTGCTATTAAAGCTTATGATTTATTTTTTAGAAGAGTTTGAGCTTGTATACCTTGAGTTGAATCATATAATGAAGATTTTGATGACCATGATGTCATGAAGTTTTTGATTATGTGATTTGTTTCCATGGTTGTTTAGGAAAAGTGTTTTTATCCTTCAATTGTTTAAGACATATTTTTTGTGTATGCACATGCCTATTATGAAGAGTATTTTGAGAAAAGGTTAAAGTGGTAGCTAGACATAAAATTTGTTTTAGACATAAAGTAAAGTTTGATAAGGTCTATTTGAGTGGTATATGGACTATTCTTATTGTGTGTGGAGTTTGAAAGTATTCCAAGAAGATCAAAGGGTAATGTGTACTAATGAAGGCCTAATTGAATTTGGTTTCCTTATGGCCTAAAAGAGGTTTTGGTAATTTAATTTGTGGCAGACCTATTTTAATGATTGATTCATGTATGAAAATTTTCATAAGTCCTATTTTAAAGGTAATCCAATTGTGCAATTATGTATGGTTGACCAGGAGGTGAGTGAGATAGAGGATTGTATAAGAACAAGGCCTAATAGGCCTAATTATCAAGTTAAAGAATTAGAGAGGGTAAGAGAAGGAAATAACACCTCAAATAGCTAAAGGAGGTCTTTTAGATAATCATAGTGGTGTAGATAAACTATCATGAAGATCTAATAAGGGTAATGTAGATGAATATCAAGGTCATATGACCTAATCTATCTTGAAGAGACCTAGATGAGTAAAGAAGCCTCAAAGGTAGTTTGAGAGGGATAAAAGAATGAAAAGAGATGAAGAAGGATATCATCATCTATTGTATGAGAAATAAATGGTTTTGAAGGTGATCAAAAGTTTGAGGTGTCTGATTTGGTGCTAAGTCATCTAGGGTGTTGGTGCCTCTTTGAAAATGGGTACTTACTAAAGCTGAGTCAAGTTTGTGCTTGGCTAGTTGGGGTCAATACTCCATGTGAATTTGGTGATTCATTAAGTCAGGTGGTTGAGTAGGTACTGAGTCATATAATGGGTTGGTGACTCATTTTAAGTTGGTGCTTGCTAAAGCCTAGTTGAGTTGGTGCTTATCTAGTTAAGGTTGGTGCTACATTTAGAGCTAGTGCTTCATTAGAATTGATCTTTTATTTTATAGGATAGTAGTTAATTTGTATATATTACTAGGGTTTATTCCTCTTGAGGCTTTCCCACTCAGATTAGTGTTATATATGACATTCTCTTGTCTCATTCTCATATGAATGGTTATTGATGTTTTTTCTAGTTCACTACATTATTTAAATGATTCATGAATGTTAAGCGGAATTGAATGGTTTTTTTTAAAATATTGAATCACTCCCCCCTCTCAGTCATTATGCTTCAAATTCCTAATATAACATAAAACTAAAAACTAGTGTTAATGTGGAGAACATGTTTCTAAAACATTCCCCCATTATAATCTAAATCTGATAACTAGTGTAAGTGCTAATGTGAAGGACGTGTTTTCAAAACATGCCCCCAATATAATATGGGTATATCACATAATAAATAATAATGGATAACATTTTTCCAAAACATAATCCCATTTTATATATGAAACTATGACAAATGTAGATAACATGTTTTTAGAATTTGTGCCCACACTACAGTTTGAATCTGTGAAGCAATGTGGAAGTCATGCCTCTATAACATGCCCCAATTTTGATGTGAGGGAATAATAAATTGGTAGTTATCTTACCTCAAAAGTATAATCTAACCATGTAAACTATGAATTTACCATGTAGCATATAAATGGAGTATGTCTAGGTAGGTGTATCATTGAAGCATGAATAATGTGATCACATCAAGTCCTAAGATGCATGATGTATATCATGGAAATATCTAGATATTAATAATTCAAGATAAAAAATAAATGAATCACACACACAAGAGCATTCAAAATCAAGTCAAAAGACAATGGCCCAAGGAGATCACAAACAAGTGGCATTTCAAATGTCACACAATCAAAGGGAGATGACCTAGTCAAATGTAAACAAAAACAAGAATGACATATTCAAATGTCAATATATAGTAATAAGTGACATACTAAAATTTCAAAGAGATAAAAAAATGACATGAGGCCCACAAACAATGGATCATATTCAAATGATCAAATAAGCAAGATAATAAGAAAGTAAAACACTCAAGGAAGTGCATTAATGTAGGTATATGTAACCAATATAAACATATCACATTATTCCCTTGAAATATGTGTGTTTTAAACTTTTAAGGTTTTACTATGTAAATCTTATGCCAGATTAAAGGGATGGGTCTGTTGTTAATCTGGAACAAAATTTGAAATTATTGATTCTATGGAACTTTCCAAAAATAGTAAATACAAGGAGAAAGGGGACATATCTAGATATAGAAAAAGGTGATCACATATTTGAGTATCGGAGATGGATGAGAAGACATAAAGGAATATTTTGTATTTTGAGTATTTTTCTAGATCTAGCTTTAGACAATGGCACCCCCTTTAGGATGGTAGTACCATGTTGTTCTAACATCCAATTCTAGTGTTAGTGTCTTTTTTGTAGTGGTTGTTTGTAACTTTTAAGGAAGTTGTGGGAGTTCTTATAAGTCTTGTAGGTGATTTTGTATCATGTGAGAGCTCATCTGTGTCACTATTTTAGCTAATTATTCTCCAAAACCCTCATGAATACCTATACACATGAAATAATGAACTTATAAAATGCAAAAAGAAATAAAAAACTAGGTTATGGGATATCATGGTGGCACAAAAGAGAAAACCTATTAGTTTATTTGTTACCTACATTAACCCAAATGTTAGGGGTCTCACATTGTGTGTAGTTATCCCTTAGGGAAAATTTACCATCAACTTGCATGGTATGCTAGAATAAAATTTTCCTTCACCGCTATTTGATCAAGCATGCAAATGTCTAGGTGTGAAAGCTAAGTAGTATGCATAGTATTTGAGTTGTACTATTGGTTTATTTATGTAAATAAGTTCCAAAATAGTAAGTTCTAGATGTAAAATACCTTATGAGGTTCTTTCGATTAGAGGATATTTATTTGTAATATAATACCTTGTTCATTTGCCAACAAGTTGTAAAAAAGATATATAGAACATAAGATAAGGGTCACAGAGGGATTAGGACTCAAATGAATGTGAGTGGGCTAGTTGAACACACAATTCAATAGTGCACAATAGCACAATGTGGTGATATGGTATTAAAATTGACATTAATATCCTAATGCTCAAAATAAAGAAAAAAATAGGGATGACAAGCTAGGGGACCCTAGCACTAGGAAAAGGTGACTTGTGACTATAGGGAGTGTCAAAAACTAGGAAAATAAGACATAATAAATATTAAAAATATTAATATGATCATGTGGACAAGGACTCTAACCATCACTAAGACCCTTTGTGTGTAATAGCAATGAAATACATAGTACTTGTGGTTGCTTGACCAAATTAGGATGTTTACACTTACCCCCCTTTTATTTTAATAATGTAATGAAATGGAAGTACTAGAGTAAAAGAAAATATAAATGTGTACTTATACATCGCTATGTGAATGTAATATGGATTTGGTCCCACTTTTTGGCCAAAAAAGTGGATAATAATTAGAGTGTAACATGTGAAGAGAAGCATATTGTGTGGATGCCCCATGTACTAAAACTAAGCTTGTAAACTAAATTCATGGAGAAATAAAGCTGGATTTCCCCCACTCTGAATCTGAGTAATATAAATTGAATGCATGGAAAAATAAAGCTCACTTTCCCCCACTTTGAATCTAAGTAATTTAATATGAAGGTGTGGAGAAACAAATATCACTTGCCCACACATTGAATATGAGTAATGTAAACTAAAGGCGTGGAGAAATAAGGCTTGCTTTCCCCTACTCTGAATCTAAGTAATGTAAACTGAAGGTGTGGAGAAATAAGGCTTGCTTTCCCCCACTTTGAATTAGGTTAATATAAAATAAAGGTGTGGATAAACAAGGCTCACTTGCACCCACTCTGAATCTGAGTAATATAAACTGGGTCTGGTGTAACACTATGGATCAACCATTGTAGATGGCCTTATGACCTAAACTGATGAAAACCTAGCGATGATACTGGTGTAATATGATAAAATGTAAAAATGGGAATAAATAATGTGTAATCTACAGTTTACCCTATAATCCTAATATCTAAGTGATGTAGTTGTGTATCTGAATGTCTAAAAAAAATTGGCATACCTATGTCAAATCTATATATTTGCATAGGATGTACATCTAAATACATGTGTAATCCAATGTAGTATTGTATGTCTAAAAATCTAAAAATATGTGCATTTGAATGCCTGTGTAAGCCTATGTAGACCTGTGTGTCTAAATATTTGAACAATTATGAGTTTGGAAGCTTGTGTAAACATGTGTAGATATGTGTGTTTGTATATCTAAAAATTCATGACTATGGATGCCTATGTAAACCTGTGTAGACCTGTGTGTCTATATATCTAAAAATATGTGAGTCTAGATACCTACATAAACATGTGAAAATGCGTATGTTTGTATGTATAAAAATCTATGGCTCCATATTCATGTGTAAAGCTATGTAAAATTGTGTCTAAAATTTTGAATGTAAATTTGTATGTCTAAAAAATCTTTGCATTCCCCCCCACCCCCCCCCCCCCCCCCACCTTTTTAGTGAGAGAGGTTAAACTATGATGAAGATATGTCTCCAAAAGTGGTAAGGATTAAATGTTTTGGTTTTACTTGGTAACTATGATGTCATATTAGGTTTGAATAATGTATTGATTGTGTCAGACTTGATAATGCAATGTGTAGTTGGATAGGTACTTAGTCTATTATATTTTTATTATAATGTGATTGATTTTGTCATTTTATTGGTTTAAAAATGATGAAGAGATTGGTTTTACCAATATGGGACATAATGTATTTGTATCAAGTCCCATGTGTAAGAAATAGTTCATGAATTGAAGCTATGGTTCTCAAGATATGGGAATAACAAGAGAGTTGTATTAAATAGAAAAATTGGTGCACATGAGTGACCTTAATAACATGAAATTGGGTAATTCATGACTTAAATAGGTATTTTTTAATCATTGGAAATTCATTTTCATCATTTGAGATGAAAGAATTTTGGTTCTAGGAGAGAGAACATTCTAAGGAGAGAAGATGCTAGTTTATCATGGTATGAGGAGGTCAAGGCACAAATTCAAGACAAGGAGGTTTGCCTAGTAAAGGACCCAAAAATTTACTATTTTCTATCATTTTTGTTATCTATTTTATTAATTTTACTAGAGAAGAACTATTTCAACTTATTTTAAAGAATTTGGTGCTAATGTCCCATTCTGGGTGTTAGTGTCTGGATCCTGGCGCTACTATTTAGAGTGTGGAATTATTGTCCAATGCCACTCTCCTCTGGGTAATGCTAGTGTCTATTATGCCCAATATATGAAGCTTATCATGGTTGACTACTTTTTAATTGCTATTATGTTTTGGTGGTATTAGTTTTTATTTTATTGATGTTAGATTTGGTTACAGTTTTATAGGTTGATCCCTGTATGAGGGAGTTTCACATAGGTAAGATGATGGAGACTATACGGGGTTTGCCCTTGTCTTAGGCTAAAATAGAGGTGATTGAGAGATTGGGGCTGAGATATGTTACTTTTTTGAAGCCTATTCCTTAGGATAAGCATAAGATCACTATACTATATGAGAGGTGGAATGCAGACACATGTATATTTTGGATACATATAAGTGAGATGACTATGACATTGGAGGATGTATATCAGATATTATGATTTCGAATATTTGGGAAATGAGATATATTATAAGAAGATTCTAGTCCTTGAGTTATACAATGGACATTTAGGTATTTCTCTACCTTGGCATGGGTGACTCATCATTTAGGGAGTCAGAGTGACATATTGTTGACAATGATTGTGATGGTTGATGTTCCACAATTATAAAAATTTGTAGTTGTGATATTATTGTCATTTATTTCCATGGATAGAAGTGGTGTGTCTATCTCTTATAGGATGCATTAGATATTATATAACATTGATAATCATGGCACTTTGCATTCTTAGGGTCATACTATGTTGGCTCATTTATACAAGGACCTATATTGCTTTACAAAGGAGATGAGTGGTGGGGGTAAAAATGCATGAACACTATTATATTATTGGTTATACAAGCATTTAGATTTGAGTAGGCTAGTCACACATTCTTGTGATGGATGGGCCCACTCATAGGTATTTTTAGATACATAGAATCAGATAGGGCATGCATCAAAGAGGAATGGCATATTGTCAACAGGTATTACACAATGTGAGAGTAGAAGATATCATTTGGAGACCTTTTAGGGGCTATCAAATATGGCCTAATGATAACACACATTGGAGATAAATTTGAGTTAATTGATGGATACATGATCATTGGTATAATGTATAACACCTGTATTATTATGAGAGGGTTACTTGACAGTTAGTGTTGTACAAGATGTTCACCTAGCACCTATAGTGTGGTTTATGATTTCACTATCTCTTATGAGGCTAAGTAGTAGGCCAAGGCCATCGATTTCTAAGCTAACTCATATGTCAATAACTGAGCATGATCCTAAGATTGAGGTAGCATATGTGGATGATGTTAGAGTGACTAAGGCCTATGTATCTTAGTGGAGTGAGCATAGATGAGCACCTCTATTCCTGAGAGATGGGATGATTATAGAGGATGTACTAGATAAAAAACCCTAACAATTGTGGATGGTAAGTTAGATAGTTTATTTATATGTTTGATGTAAATTTTATTGTGCATTTTGATATAATAAGATTATTATGTATTGTATGGATATTGTAGATACTCCTTTTTGGCCACTTCTATTTCTAAATTAACATCAAATTGATTTCTTATAATCAAATGTAATTTTATCCAAAAATTGTTAATTCAACCCAATGCCCTTAAAATTTTGATGTATACATTCCTTAACACATTATTACATGCCTAATGCACTACATTAGATCATTCAATTTGATAAAAAGTCCCTGAACTTAGTACCTTGTTTACAAATGACCCTTCAATCAATTAACCAAATTATTATGTTATCACATCCTTTCCCATCAAATTCATAGCACATTATATTTTAGTTAATCCTCAGTCATGCATTTTGGTTTGTGGGTGGGAGCTCCCTTCTCCCTCAAAATTTATTTAGGGTTATGTTGGCCTAGGACTTCATCTCCCATCATCGTACCAACCCCAATCAATAGTGGGGTATATAAATTGAGGGGAGCCATTGGGATACATGTTTGAGTAGTTAAACAAGCTTTGTTAGTGCTAATTAGCCTTAGACCATATGTATAACTTGAACATTACAATTTACTAAGCTATTGACAAATGTAGTGGTTGTGAAAAGGATGAGACCTTTTCACAATAAGCTAGTTAACATTAATCTAAATGACACTCTTGCATCTATATTTTAAACCACACTAGGGACCATATAGATGCACAAAACCTATAGTTTTAGACAAATGCCACTTTATATAGACATACTATCAATGTAGGTCAAGTAGATTGAAGTTACATGTCATTTTACGAATACTGAGAGAAGAGGGGGCTCAAAAAGCTTAATTTTTATGAATTTTTACTTTTTGGATTATAACGTAAAATCCTCTTAGGAGTAATTATATCGACAATATTTGATAGTATGTTGCTACCTTGTTAGTTTTAGGATTTAGGACGTTACACTTAGGTGTTTATATCATTTTATCCTTTTTACTTACATGGTCTTGAAGTAAAAACTATTTGTTTGTCATATAACATCTAAAATGAGTCCTTTTTATACATCAATTATTTATCTGAATAGGTGTTATGCCATCCATTTGACATCACACATTATCCTTAATATGTTTTCAAAATGTTTGTGTGTGTCACTTATCTGAAAAGGGCATCATTACACTACTCATTTCATTTCAAATATTGTGCCTTAAAATATTTGAAACAAACTTTTTGTCATACCTTTAGAGGATGATAGAGTCGTTACACTTCTCAAATTATTTCAAATACTTGTTACCTTGTGTCCAAATTAAAAATCAAAACCATGCATGCCTTTTGGATTTATGCCTAGTGCCATCATGTCATTTGTTCTCATCTTAGTTGTTGTCTATTTTGAGGAACCTAGTCTTATAAAAATAGTTTGAAATTAGCCTTGACAAGTTTAGATCCAAACATTAATTGGTTTTTCTTTAGGCCTTACGTAATTTTGGCCTAGACATTTACCTTTCATATTTGGGTTGTGTAACTTAGACTAAATTATTGCTCTATTTAAAGACTATTTTTGTGCCTAAATATAGGGAAGTGGTCTATCTTCCTTATGCGTAAAATTCAATGTTTTTGCCAAAAGATCAATTTTATGTTTAAAACTAAATGCCTAGTTTTTGTCAAAGTGTTTTAAATTTATTAGATTAAATATATTACCTTTTAGACCTTATTTTGTTTAAAGTCTAGCTTTTTTTTTGGCTTCTTCCCAAAAGACTTCATGATACCTTTTTTGTTCCTAGCTTTTAAGCCTTGCTTTCCAAAAAACCTAGCAATGTTTGTTTCTTTAGACCTAGATTAGACTTGTTTGAAAAACATTCTACATCAATTTGGCATTATAGTTTTTATTTGTACATTTGACATTTTTGTGTAAGACATTTAATGTTAGACATTTGATGTTACACTATTTTAAACAAGTTTCAATACTAAACTTTTTGGAGATATAGATCCATTATTAGAATTGACAAAGAGAATGAATTGATATTAACCAGTGTACCAGCTTACTAAACAATACTTAGAAAAGACTATTATATAGGCACAAAAGGAACACCCAAAAAATAAGGAGGTGGGTGGAACCAAATAGATCAGGTAGCATAAATTAGTTAGGCCCATGAAACCTACCTACCTAAGTGGTTAAAACCACTAAAACCATAAGCATAAAGAATATACCTTAGAAAATAACCTAAGGTAATACAATAATATGATAATACCCTCTGTTAATGACTAAATTAGAAACAAGACCATGTGTTGTCCCTGAATTTTATGAACTTGTTTGAACCAAGTGGTTTCGTCATTATATCAAATCACTGCTCTGTAGTGGGGTGATAAAAGAGACTGGTGTCTTCATTCATAACCAACTATAGGATGTAATGTTGGTGAAACTTAATGTGTTTAGTCTTGACATGGAATATTGGATTTTTCACCATCTTCAAAACACTTTGGTTATCACAAAAAATTGGAGTAGGCTTTGATGACTCAAACTCAAGATTGTCCAAGATTTTATTTATCCACATAGTTTCACAACCTACACTGACCATAACTTTATACTCTTTATTTGTTGAAGATAATTCCACTGTAGTTTGTAGTTTCCTCTACCATGAGAAAATCTTAAACCAAGAGCAAATACATAACTTGTTGTATATTTTCATGAATTTACTGATCATGCCCAATCAGAGTCAACATCTTGAATGTTCAAAATCTATGGACTTCTTATATAGTATGCCAAATTCAAGAGTATATTTGACATATCTTAATATCAATTTTTCAGATAACCAATGCAATTCACATGATTTATACATGAATCAAGATAAATAAACTCACTACAAAATAAATATCTGGTCTAGTGGTAGTCAGGTAAATAAGACTACGCACTAGTTATCCATAAATTGTTTCATTGACAAGAGGTGAAGCAGTGTTAGTTGAAATTTTACCTCTAACTTCCATAGGTGTGTGATTTGGGTTACAATCCATCATTCTAAACCTTTCAAATAATGATTTGGAATACTTATTCTATGACATGAAAAAACACAATCACCTTGCCAAAACTCAACACATAAATAATATTTTAGTAGTCCTAAGTATGTCACGTCAAAAGTACAACAAATATAATCCTTATTTTGTTGAATGAGACTAGCACTACTTCTAGTGATGACTTTATCATCAACATATATAATGAGAATAAATATATCATCACCAGACACCTTTACATAAAGATTTGGTTCAAAATTACACCTTTTAAAACCAAACTCCCTATGATATGAATTTATTTTCATATAGCAGGTTGGAGGATCCTGCTTAAGCCCATACAAGGACTTGATCAACCTGTAAAAAATATGTTCCTTACCAAGAACCTAAAAACCTTATGGCTTAACCATGTAGACATTTTTTATCCAAATATCCATTTCATAAAGTAATCTTGACATCTATTTGGTGCACCTAAAATCTAAACTAAGTAGCAAAAGAAACAATCAAATAGAGAAGTTACCTTCTTTGTAGTAGGAGGAAAAGTTTCTTCATAATTGACCCCTTCCTCTTGTGCATAACCTTTTACAACAAGTCTAGATTTGTGTCTCTCCAAGGAACCATCTGCTTTATATTTTACCTTGTAAATCCATTTACAACCAATGGATTTCTTTCCTGGTGGTAGTTCCATTAGCTCGCAAGCCTTGTTTTCATCAAGGAATCATATTATAATTACATGGTTGATTCCCACTCATACTTCCCTTTACCCTTTTAAAAATAATTAGGCTCAAATGCATGTGAAATAGTAGTTTTTAGATCAAAATTTTCATGCTCACCTCTATTACCAAATTATTGTCTTAATCTCAATCTTTTTCCTTCCACACCTTGTGGAAAGTCTCCCTCCTTTAGTGATTCTATTGTGGTAGAATACCACTTTGGCTTCTTTGGTTATTCTACTGGAACCTCACAATAACCTGTATTAATTCCATCCCTAGAATGTGATTCCACTAATGAACTAGAATCCTACTCAACTTTCACATCACAAATTATAATATAATCATTAAAAGGAAACAATGACTCAATATATGAAACTATACTAGTGACTGTGAAGTATGTCGTATGTTCATTTACTATGACATATGAATTTACCACAAATTTGTTAGTAAAAAAATAAAGTAATATTTATGCCTTGGACAACTCATTGTACCTAACAAACATGTATGATTTGATTTTTGCATCCAACTTACTTCTATTTTGACTAGGAATAACTATAAAAGTTACACAACCAAAAATTCTAAAAGCACTTACATCTAGAGTTTGACCTAAGTAAGCCTCCTCTAGAGTCATATTATCTAATGATTTTTTAGGACTTTTGTTGAGGATATACATTGTTGTATTCATTTCTTCTACTCAATATCTATATGGGAAATTTATGCTTTAGACCATATAACGAGCCATATCTATCATAGTCCTATTTTTCCTTTCCACAAGTCCATTTTACTATGGAGTGTAAGGGGTAGTGTACTATCTATGTATTCCTTCAGTGTCAAAAAAATCCTTGAACTATTTTGAGATGAACTAACCCCCATTATCCATTCTAAAATATTTCACTAACCATCCCACCTATTTTTCAACCATAGATTTCCAAGTAAGGAAGTTAGAAAAATAATCAAATTTATTCACTAGAAAGTATACCCACTTTTTCTTAGAGAAATCATCCACCAACAACAAAAAATAATGGTCTCTATAAGGGGTAGGTGTTTGCATTAGACCATGCAAGTCTACATGTACCTGATCCAAGACTCCCTTATCTCTCAAATCTTTACCAACATCAAATGAATGTCTAACTTGCTTCCCCAACTAACATCTAGTAAATACATGATGACTATCCTAAATAGAAGGAATCCCCTTAACCATGTTATTCTTTCTCAATGTATTCAAATACTAAAAATTCAAATGCCCATACCTTTCATGCATAGTGAACTTGTGTTATCAACCACTATAACTACACTTTCCTTTACCCTATGTAGATTTTTAAACTTATATAAGCCTTTCTCACCAATCCCAACAATAATAATCTTGTTATCTGTGTACTAACTAAACATGGTTGTCTTTGAAATTTTATAAAAAAATCATATTTTGAAGTGATCTCACTAACTGAAAGTAGATTTTTGTTCATATCAGGCACATACCTAACATTCTTAAATGTATATTGAATTACACCATTAAAATTGATCTGAAAATTACCATGTCCATTCACAAAATGAGTTATACCATCTCCCAAAGATACAAATTCATTGCTACTATATTTTTCAATAAAGTTCACATACCAATATTGATGGCATGTATAATGGTGAGATGCCCTTGAATCAAAGTACCAAGCTCGATCCACCACAAAATTATCACTGAAAGCTATGAAAGTAAAATAAGGAGATTTTTCCTTGCTATCACCTTTAGCTATATTTGCATTATGAGATTTATTTTTGGGTTTAGCCATATCATGTTGTCTTTTCCTACAATATTTCTAAAGATGACCCATTTGCTTACATTAAAAATGTTTCCACTTAGATCTCTTATTAAAACCACTTACTTATGAATTTTATGTTAGAGAACTAGGATTTTTACCAAACTTCATACCCTTTCCCTTAATTAATAATGCACTCTTTATAGAAGTATATGTAGATAACAGTATCTGCTCTTATTGTCTCTCCTTTTGTAATACCAACTTGGACAAATTTTCAAAGTCCAAAGTCTATGTCTCAGCAATCATGTGCAAGTACTCCATAAATGATTCAAATGAAAGAAGAATATTATGCATAATTAGATCAATCAAATCTTGCTCATCAATAGACTTCTACATGCCTTCAATTGATCACCAATGTCCTCAATCTACCCAAAAAATTCATAAATAGATCCACCTTTCTACATCATTGTGAAAAATCAAAAATTCTTCAAATATAATACCATACTGGCTTCAGAAGCATGATATTTAAAAGTAAGATTATTCTACAAAACTGATGCACTGGTCACATTTCTGACCTTTGAGATTAAATTATCCACTACTGATAATTTTAATAATATAAGAGCCTTACTATGATGTTTATCATAGTCATCGGTATTAGTGGCATGAATTTAATCTTTTTGAAACACTTTGTGATGAAGATTATGATATTCACATATCATCAATATGTTATGACTCAAATTAAAATTTTATTTGTCAATTTTTATGAATTTGAGAACAAAAGGTGTTGTAGACTAGCCATTTGACCTAGTTTTTCCAAAAAATTCTAATAATAGAAAAAATATAATAAATTTACATAAAATTTATCCTACCCATTACTTCAAATCACAAACTAGTCAATACCCCTAATTTTTAGCAAAAGACTCGACACAGTTTGAGAGATTTTAATCTCTCTGTCTTTAAAAACACCAAAAAATGAACAAAAACAATTAAATTCAGAGTTATACATCTCTAATTTCAAAAACTATTTTTTCATTGGATTTCAAATAAGAAACCTAAAAAATGATCAAATTTTTAGCCTCCTAGACACTTCTATGATAATTAATCACCGATAGGGATCTAATATGGCTTATATTCCATAGTTTTGAATTTTAAATATTTAAAATAAAATAAAATTTGTTAACATGAATATAATTTTTCAAAAATTTATCTTATAAAAATAAATCAATTAGAAGAGACCTATGTAATTATAGGAAAATCATTGACTTGTGAATCTTTCAAATGCTGATTATAGCCCTGTTTCTTAGCCAAATCAGATGCCATCAGATCCAATGAACTTCTCCTAGAGAATATAAATTTTTAGATCATTTACACACCAAAAATAGTGCCTAAATAAAAATATGTTCTCCTCCCCAAATTGCATGAAAATAACCAACCAAAAAACTTCAAATGCATTTTTTGGGTAAAATACTTAGCGAAATTAAATTACATCTAATTCAACATATGAATCCTAGGCCAGAGAATTTTATATAAACAAGAATCATAAAAAAAATGGTGAAATGAATATTTGGGATTTTCCTCCTAGATTAACAATTGGTCATAGGAAAAAAAAAACTTCCTCTTATGGCTCTCCACTGAGCACTTCACACTCTTCCATGACAAGATCATTCTCTCTTGCTTCATCAACTTCTTCCCAAGATTCCTAAAATTGTAAAATTTGATTGGCATATTAGAACCAAAAATTAAAATGAATTTATATTAACTATCATACCACTATACTAAATAATACATAGAAAAAACTATTATATAGGCAAAAAAGGAACACTCAAAAAATAAGGAGGTGGGTGGAACCAAATATATTGGGTAGCATAAAATACGCTGGGTGGAACCAAATACATTGGGTAGCATAAAATAGGCATGTGAAACCTACCTACCTAAGTGGTTAAAACCATTATAACCATAATCATAGGGAATATACCTTAGTAAATAACCTAAGGTACTACAATAATATGCTAATATCCATTCCTTATACCAAGTTAGACTATGTTTGGACCATTTGTCCTTTGGACCTTATTTTTCAAAGTTTATAGAACTCTAGGCCTTTTCAAAAAATGTTCATCATTGATTTGGATATGTCTTGTTACACTTGTAGTGGATCCATGTAAAATATAGGCTTTGATATCATGGTTGCACAAGATGAATTTATTAAATACCTCTATGTTGATGATGTAGTTTGTGAGACAAATTCCTATCTTCCTTACAATACTCAATATGGGGAACAAATCCAAGAACTTCAAGCGCAATATTCGATGACACCTTATTTGGTCCAATTGAAATAAAAAATTGACCATTTTAATGATAATGGTACCTGATCCTCTATCTATACCATTAACCCTCCTTCAATTTATGTGAGCAACCAAGCTCCACAATGCCCTACCATTACCATCCCTAGACCACATCTATTGGTTCGCAATAATGACCAAGTTTTTCAATGCCCTAAAATTAATATAAAATGACCTTATCATTTTTATTTTAAAAGAACCAAGATTCAAAATTCCCTTATATTAACATTATAAGGCCTTCTAAGTATGGTAACTTATTATGCCAACAAAGTTATGCAATTAGGACTAGACGGGTCATAGTTACCATACTAGACTAACAACTAGCCTTTGTTTATTCCATCTTAGATGCACCTATTTAAAAATAGGTCATTATCCAACCATCAATCATTCTTCATCCATTTCCAACCATCCCCCAGTTTTATAATTTGATTCTAGCCTTTGAGACACAATAGAGCCAATCAATACCTCTAAGACATAGCTAATTATTCAAAGACCAAGATGTGTTTAAAACCATTATTTTACAACTAATTATAAACCAAGGCCAAGAGAACCAACCAATCCATTATTTTTTAATTTAAACAACTATTTGTGATGAGTCAATCTATGATGAATCGCCATTTGATAATCTCTCTATTGTTGATGAGTCTCACTCTAACAAAATAGTCTTTGTTGAGTCACTTTTTAATGTTTATATCTGCTTTTGGGAAAATAATTTTCACAACCATTGTCCTATTTTTAAAAATTCTCCCTTTGAAAATCCAATCTTTATGGAATTGTCTCTTCAATTTTCCCCCTCATTATGGAGTCTCACCTTGACAAGTTAGTCTCTGTGAAATCACCCCTCAAGTTGTTCCCTCTCTTTGAGGGGATTCACCTAGATGAGCAAATCTATATTGAAACCTTATTATATGAATTTATTTTAAAATAGCCCATCATGCCATTAGAGGCTATTACTTGTCCACTACCAAACATTAAATAAGACATCATTGTAGTAATATCCATAACAGATGAAGAATTAGAACTAGAATCAAGTTCTATTATTACATCAACATCATATTTAACACTAGAAGAAGAATAAAAATTATACTCTACATCAAATTCAAAGTCACTGGATTCAGACACAACTTTAGAATTAGAATACATTCATAGTTGTTATAGTATTGGTTATGCATGCATTGCAGATCAATTTGAATATATTTGTGATACTTCTTAAGTTTTTTAGGATGATTACTTCAGCTTCAACACAATTTCTCCTTGTATCTTCTATGAGTATTTTGTTTCCTCATCCCATAACATATTCCATTAACACCAACCACCATATTTATTTTATTGACATTCCACCTCCCATAAGTGTCGATTGGGACCAATAGAATCATACCTTGTTGAAGTGCATTCATGGTGACATATCAATTGAAGATTATCAAGGGGACCAAAACCAAATTCATGTATAAGGAGAATAATATCCTAGTGAATCCTTTTCAAAAGGCCTAGGGGGAAATAAAAGTCCAAACTTAGCATCTTATAGTGAAACCCTATTTGAGGCACTAGAAGATAATCAAATTCATAAGTCAACATTCTTTAGTGAAACCTTTTTAGAGGCATTATGGGACAATAAAGACAATTTTATTGGTGAAAAACTCTTTGAGGCACCAATAGTAGAGAATAGTAGTTATTTAGTGCTTCATGAAGACATTATCAAAGATAACATCAATACAACTTACAATCTACATCATAATCAGATGGTAGCTACTCTAAGGCCCAAACAATATAAAAATATGGTGGTTCTATTAAGAGAATTTTTAAAAGACTTCATCCCCACCACATCTAAAGTTATGTAAAATCCATAATCAAAAACATTGTGTGTGCCTAAAAATATCAATCTTCATTTATTTCTTAAACTTTATACATTATATTATCATCCCACCTTACATTTACAAATCAAACCTATCATCCAATATTTATTTGTATTTACCATCCATGGCTACAATTTCCTTTATAGAGGCTACAAAGGCACCTTGTCTTAAAGTTTGGAAAAAAAAAAATCAATGACTAATGAAGATCATAATAACATTATTCAAGTCCAAATATACAATAGGTTCTTGACATAGTAACTATCCAGAAGAGGTGTGGCCTAGCAATTTTAACATGGTCGACTATTCTGGTTGTATCACATGTTGATGAGGACATGCATCTCTACATCAATAGGAATAACATAATCATATATTTACCTTTCCATTTACCTTTCCTTTTTCATTTTCCATTCACCTTATCATTATTTCATACCCTATGATTTACCTTACCTTATCATGTGGGGACAACCATATTACCATTATATCCAATTATCATCACATCACCATCCATTAACAAGTACATATCATATACTATCCTACCATACCTTAATTCTTGATTAAAATTAATTTTACCTACCATACCCAACCCTTTTGACCTTGGTTCCATTGGCTCTACATACACCTTCCATGAGGATATTTTGATCTAGTTTAAATAGTTTAAAAATTACATGTTCAAATGGTAGTATATGAAGGTAGTATGATAGTTGGTCTGTAAATTTCATATTATGTTTATTCTTAAATGGTGTTACTAATTATAACTACCTTTGGGTAGATCAATATTTAACCTTGTGTTAAAAATTATAACCACATATAGGCAAATTTGTATCACTTACTTATGTTGTTGTTTCTTAATTATAACCACCTATGGGAAGCTTAATAAAAACACCTTTAATATTCATTGCCATATCGTCTAACCCTTAATATTATAATTTTACTTACTATTTGCCTAGATTTGTGAACTTTTATTTACCTAATCAGATCTCACCACTTTTTATGTAGTCAAAATTATAGTGACTTGAGGTCCTAATGGGACTATATAGGTGGTTCTTGATTCATGTTGTGGTTATCTCAGTCACCCCTTTTCAAATCTCTCATTGTTTTTCAAGAATTTTTAAAGGTTGAAGGCTCTTTCCATTTTTTTAGCAACCTAAGACATTCTCTCATCATTTTTCAAGCTAAACCATTTCATATTTGATAATGCTTTCTCCAGTTGAGATGAATCAAAAATTACAAAAATATTCAAACATTTGAAAATCCTATACACTAAAAAATTAGATTAGACTTTATTAGAGAGATATAATGCCCCAATTTTTTTTTAAAAATTGGCCTTGCCTTGAATATAGTAAATAATCCTTGATCTAACCTACTGGGGAAAATCCATTATTGGTTCTAATCCATTCTATATCCATTGGTGGTTTGACCTTCCCTTTGCATGTATCCTTACTTAAGGGAATCATCTAATTCAAAATTTTAGATGAAGATCATAGTTTTTACCTATTGGGGAAATACCAAAGCATACAACTTATACCAATATATCTTATCCCCACATGTTATTCCCTTGCATAGCCTTCTTGGGGGATTTGCATATTTATCATGCCATTAAGCCTTCACATGTAGACATTGACTTGGTTAGTGATAGGATGATTTATATTGTTTTTTACTTTGAATTTTTATATGTGTGTGTTTGCTTAGTTATTTGTTTATTTGTTTGTTTTCTTATTTGTTTACTTTGTTTGTTATGCATTGACTTAATCTATATGCATTTATTGGGTAGGTCTTTTTGCATTGGTATTGAGTCCATCCATATTCATATGTCAACATTATCATCATGGTTTTTATCATTGGTGAATTATTTTTAAATTTTTATTAGATTAGGAGTTAGTCACGATGCACATTATGGTCCTTTGACAATGGTGTTTTATATCATTTTGTTTACTATCATGTTCTAAAATGAAAATGAGGTTAGGGGACTAAAATTAATGGTGCTACAAAAACTTATCCTTGTTCACCCTTATGAATCCTCCCACCCTCGATCAAATCAACCCATCGATGATTCTAATTGTATCAATGCTACTAAAGATGAGCATCTCTATATTGGCAAGTATATCCAAAATTTTCACATTGATCAATTCTTATTATCCTATTATATTTTTCATTCCATTTTATCCTACTTTTGGGGAACTAAATTAGCCTTAAGTCTATTTAGACTATGCAAGTGGTGCTTAGATACATGATGTATCTCAGGTCAGCTTGACCACAATTATTGTTCCAATCATCTCTTTCATCTCTTTGTTCATTTTCACATGCCTAGTTATTTAATTATTCAATCAATAGACCATTGCATCTACATTTGTACCAAGTCATATTTAATATATGTGACATGTTATATCCTTGAGTTATGCTTTCCAGTCTACCCTCTTGGGGTATAACCAATTTTGTCATGATCAAATCTTCCCTACTAGGGAAAAATCATTATTCAATCCTAGCCATCAAAATTATTATAACTAACTTTGGGAAAATAATTATTTCAACCCACCTTCTCCACTAGGGCACATGCCTAAGCTACTGATTATAAACACCTTTAAGAAAATTAGTGTTTCAACCTACATTATTGATTATAACTACCTTTAGGCAAATTAGTACTTTGAAATCAATGCATGTAACCATTATCTTGATTGGGTTAATCTTGCCTATGGATAAATTTCTTTCTTCTTCTTGGTTTTGTTTGAAGGACCATCCATCAATAATATGCGCTAGTGACTCCCTCGAGGGGGCATCATCATAGGCTTCTTAACTTTGTTTAGAGAATCATTCTTAATTCAATATCTTCTTTCTCTTCTTAATGTGTTTTTCATTATTTGAAAAGACAGTACTTTTGTTGTGTCTTGCAACACCTTCTCAAATAGGGGTAAAATACAAACACTTCTTTTTGGCCACTTTTGTGTCTAAATGGACATTAGATTGATTTCTTCCAATCAAATGAAAATTTATCCAAAAATTGTTAAATCAACCCAATTTTCCCATAATTTTGATGTATGCATTTTGTGACACATTAGTACATGCCTAATTAAGGTAATTTATAGCATTAGATCATTCAATTTACTAAAAAGTACCTAAACTCGGTGTCAAGTTTAAAAATGAACCTTCAATCAATTAACTAAATTATTTTATTGTCACATCCCATCCCATCAATTTCACATTACTTTACATTTTAGTTAATTAGGAGTAATTAATTAGCTAATCTTCTTCTTAAAATGAGGTTACATGGAATGCACATATTATAAATATATAAAATTCAATATTCCTATTTATCCTCATCATCTAAGTAACTTTTCAATTTAATATTAAAATCACATGACAAGGCTGACCTCTTCTTACAATGTTACATCTTATAAAGCTTACACATTACAAGTATTACATCTTACAAAGCCTATCTTCTTCTTACATTCCCTATGTTCCTCATCATGGAGGATGTAGGAGACATTTTGGACCTTTGATTCTCATCTCATGATGGATGGCTTATATCCATTTCGAAATTATATAAATTGGAAGATCTTCATCTAATTTAGACAAGCTTCAATAATGCAATATTATTATGCAAAAATACCTCTGAAAATATTCATTGTAGTATTACCATGCTAATATGCCAATCCAAATCAATCCAAGTCAAGGTGAATGAAATAAATATGATGCAAGAGCACCATTAACAAAGACTCTAATGTTCACAAGCTAAGAAAGCCACTTTAACAATTTATTCAGAACTATAAAAACGTAAAATAATGATTCATTTTTTGTTCTAGTTGTGTTTTAATTTACATGTTTATTACGTATGCTCTCCCTAGTGTCTAGGCTAGGGGTGTTAAGTGTTTATTATGTTATTTTTATTTATTTTTATTATAATAACACAATACTAATCTCCCCTCTTTGAATACTATTCATAGATATGTGTAGGTGTAGGAGATGATGAGTATTAGGAGGCTACCATTGAGTCAACAGTATGTGAGTTGACACAACATATCCTAGATGATGTTATAGATGATAAATTGGTAGATCAGGCTACCATTGTAGTTGGGGTGCATTCCCATTTCTTGATTGGGTGGTGATAGAGACTATGAAATTTAGATGAGAATTAGAATATAGAAATGAATTCTATACAAAACTACAGAGGTGGACCGTACCCTCTCTCAATGCTCTAGGTGGGGTGAATAGTCATATAGTATATGACTACATACATATTTAGTGGGAGTATTCTAAGTGTAGCGATGAGATTGAAATGTATTGTGAGAGAGAGAGGAGAGAGAGAGAGAGAGAGAGAGAGAGAGAGAGAGAGAGAGAGAGGAGAGAGAGAGAGAGAGAGAGAGAGAGAGAGAGAGAGAGAGAGAGAGAGAGGAGAGAGAGAGAGAGAGAGGAGAGAGAGAGAGAGAGGAGAGAGAGAGAGAGAGAGAGAGAGAGAGAGAGAGAGAGAGAGAGAGAGAGAGAGAGTAGATCGAGGTCTCATAGAGATAGCAGGGCATCTAATTCTAGTTTTCATGTGTCTGATAGTTAAAGTGAGGGAGTTGGTCCCAGTATTCATGTTTGCATCATTGAGTGATGCATTATATTCATACTTGAAATGATATTCTGAGTATTACACACACACACACACACACACACACACACACACACACACACACACACACACACACAGACACGGATATACACCAATACAAAAAAAAAAACATAAATATCCTACATATATGCCTAAAATATTCATAACACATATACAAATCAGTCAAAATTACCTCAAATAAAATAGATTATAAACATTAACATCTCAAACAATCAAACAAATTTAAATGCATAGCAAATTATACAATATAACTAGATACAGATGCTAATACACAATGCCAAATTTAACAACAATCTTATATAATATATATATATATATATATATATATATATATATATATATATATATATATATATATATATATATATATATATAATTGTTGTTAAATTTGGCATTGTGTATTAGCATCTATATCTAGTTATATTGTATAATTTGTTATGCATTTAAATTTGTTTGATTGTTTGAGATGTTAATGTTTATAATCAATTTTATTTGAAGAAATTTTGACTAATTTGTATATGTGTTATGAATATTTTAGGCATATGTGTAGGATATTTATGTTTTTTTGTTGTATTGGTATATGGTTTTTTGTTTATATTTTCATAAGATGTATGTGTGTATAACATGTGATGGTGAAATACGTTATATTAACTTGAATGTCATGGAGAATGAACAAAAATAATTCTCATATTGTGTTAATATAGACATATACTGTGAAACTATAGATTCCTATGATGCACTTCTATCATCTAAATTTTTAGACTTTGATGCAAATGTCTTAATTGATTAATGATCTAAAACTTCACTCTAAGTTGAAAATATTTTAATCTATGTGAGAATTGAATTGAGGTTCTAATATTTGTAATGATTTGCATATATCTTTATCAGTTAATGAACTAAAACTGTGCTCTTGGGTTGATAATTATTCCTAAATATTTTTATTGGTGTGCACACTAGAGGTGCATTCTAAGCTCTATAATTGTTTCCAAATATTTTGATTTGTGTTTTTACCAAAAATGTGCCTTTTTATCTATAATTATTCCTAAATATATTAATAAATGTATGTATTAGAGGTGCATTCTTAATTATGATAATTATTTTACATCGCTATTTAGGCTATGATAAAAGGGATTACTGATAAATGGTTGTCTTAGAATTCATAGGGCTCATATGATGAGTAATCAATGGTTCCTTAAAAGGAATGACCTGGGATAACTTAATAATATAGGAGTCTAATCTAGGAGAGTATGATAAATGAGGTATTTATTCCCCTTATGTTAACTCTATGATGCCTCTTCTAACATACTAGATGATGCAAACTATGAGTGCATAAAAATGGTCATTTAAATGTCTATTGATCTATAGAAAATGACTAATTATTATGTGGTACCTATTGAAAATGGTGTGGTTGATGATGATTAGTTGAAGGAAGTGTGAGCATCCCATTATACAGTAGTGTAAGCAATATCCCATGAGGCCTCACCTCTAAAAACTGTATAACCCCTATATGTATATCTTGTGTGCTACTCATTATAGATTGTGTTGTGTATAGTTGTTCCTTACCCTTACCAAGTATTTTTATTGGATATTTATGTTCCAATAGTGTTTGAATTATAATTGGAGTATGATCTTGTACCAAACTTAACGACTAACTTTTTGAGGGGTTTATAGCCAAATATTCCTTTGAATATGTAATTACTAATCCTAAATGTGCCTCTAATGATATATCCATATTGCATAGATGTATGAATGATTTATATGTCTAATGTATCAATCTTACTTTAAGAGGAGATATTAAACTTCTCACAAAGATGTATTACACTTCTAAATCTATTGGTTGATAAACTAATTGATGCAAACAATATGTAAAATATAGAATGTACTCTGATGTAGGCTTTGTCTCACCCTGGTGTAGTGAAGGTAACCTCTCATGTGTCACTAGAGGTCCATTATTTTGTATATAATTCCTGAGGAAGACTATCTATAGCTCCTCATATATATGTAAAGATCCACTATGGAGTGTATGGTGGAACCAATTAGTGTTTTATCCTTTATTGACTTTTAAAACTCTTGAATTAGAATTAACTTGTTCATAATAGGAGTCATGGATTTTTCATATTCTTTAAGGTGTAAATATTGATCTCCTTGTCCATCAAAGATAGGTAACACTAATATTTCAAAGTTATGTGGTAACCTCATCATTTATATTCTGCATGGAATAGGTTTATTATGTATAACATTGTCAACAACCTAGAATGTTTATGCTTCATTCTCCAAAGTGAAATGATTTACTCATTTTTACAAAGTACCCACAACATGCATTAAATAAATTAACACTTGTGAATATATATTATCATTATCAAGGGATTCATTTAGTACTTAAATTTTATTGTTTATTTTAGCCATTAGTATATTAGATTGGAAATATTGTTTAGAAAGAGTTGGTGTGCTCTCAATAACCTTTGGAGGTGTGATATCTTGGACCTGGTTAGAGGGAAATGAGTTATCACCCTTGTTTAGGTTTATTTGAGAACTAGGTTCTACTATAGTAAGTGGGTTTAAAGGGGATTCATTGGTATCTTTTATATTATTAGGTTGTGAAAGAGTATGACATACTAGTTGAATATAAGGTGTTTTATTCTCTAGTGAATTTAAATTATGCACATAAGAAAAAGTGTGTGTGTGTGTGTGTGTATGTGTGTGTGTGTCTTTTGATATGTGATCTATTATTTTGTTGAACAAGAGAGAGTTATGTGAGGTAAGATAAGAAGTAAAAGTTGTAGAATCTATGTCATCTTCATCATAATCACAATAATCATCATTATCCCATGGTTTATCAAAATCACAATTTAAGTCATTTGAAGAGGAAAGATTAGAATAATCATCATCCACATGCTCATTAAGATAAGTAGAAGGTGAAGATTCTATCTTTTTACTATTATGCAATGTATCATCATGTGTAAGTCTAATTCAAGGCATTTGTTCACTAGTCATTTTTGAAATGCAAGTATGATTATCACGTTTTATTTTGTAATCAAGGGAAGGATAAGTAACAACCATGTTTTCTTTTTTCACATTATGACATATAGGAAAAGAGTTAATAACATGTGCTTTTTCTATTTTTGGCAAATAATCATTACATTGAGTTTGAAATGTGAATGAAGGCGATAAATTAATTTCATTTACCTTAGTTTGTGCATTTCTAAAAGGTGTAACATCATTTGTATTTTATTTTTGAAATGCAATTGATAAGGGTAAAAAAGATTAATTTTTATTATCTTCTTTCAATGAAGCATGCAAAATTTATTTTCATATAGTGCACTTATATTGATTTAGTTTGAACAATGAAGTAGTAAAAGTACTTGAATAGCTAAGATCACATTGGAATAAAAAACTATGAATAAGAGGTTCTTTTGGAATTGTATTGCTAATTTGATTGTTAGGAGTAAGAGAAGAGTAAGAGGAAAGATAAGATGATGTATCTAATTTATCCTCATGTTCATTTGTATTATCATGCTCATAATGATCCTCATATCCATAATTCTAACAATAGTCATCATAATCATTATAAATTAATTCATTATCATGCTCTAATGTGCAATCTTGAACATTAGTCCATTCATTTTTTATAATCATGAGATAAATTTAAGATTGCATAAAGTGGATGATGGGTATAAGACTTTTTAGATGCCATTTTAAACTTGCCAAATAAGATAATGTAAATAAGGAATAATAAACACACAAGAGGTAGAATATAGTCTAACATAAGTATGTGTGTAATGTGCCATTTTGTTGAAATTTTTTTGTAATACAAACTAGGATTATTTTTGAAACCCTAATAGCTAATGTTTGTGTGTATAGAGACCTGGTATGTAGATCCAAGATTTTAATTTAGGTATATGTTGAAAATATATAAATTGAATTAAGTAAATAAAACCAAAGTATAAGATTAATTCAATTTTCTAGTTTAATGTAAAAAATTAGAAAAATTAGATATTTATAACCTTAATTCAATGTACCTAATTTAGAGATGGTAAACCCTAAGGAACAATCAAGGTTTTTAAGGAATATTCGAAGTGAGACAGGTTTAACAAATGTTTTAACCTTTTAGTGTTTTACTATGTAAATCCTAAGCTATATTAAAGGGCTTGGTCTATTGTTAATTAGGAATAAAATTAGAAATAATTGATTTTATGGAACTTTCTAAAAAAATTAAATACAAGAAGAAAAGGGACTTATCAAGATATACATAGAGTTTTTGATAGATATGAGTATTAGGGATGACTAAGAAAACATAGAGGAATATTTTGTCTGTTGACCATTTTTTGAGTTCTATATCTAGATTGTAGCACCCACTTTAGGAAAGTATCACTAGGTGGCACTAGTGTCCAATTTTATGCACTATCGTCCTTTATGTAAAGGCTATATATCACTTTTAGGGAAGTTATAATATTTTTTGGAGGTCTTGTAGGTGATTCTATGTTATGCAAGAGCTCATCTATGTCATTATTTTGGCTGATTATTCTCCAAAACCCTAATGAATACCTTCACTCATGAAATAATGAAATAATAAAATGCAAAATGAAAGGAGAAATTGGGTTTTGGGATGTTATGATTGTAGAGTATGAATCTAAAGTGAATAAGATAATGTATTAGTCAAGTAAAATCAAATAAGCATAAAGAACATAACTCACAAATCCAACTCCCTCATGGGGTTTGAAAATGAGAACTAAGAGATTTTGAAAGAAGGTATACAACATAAAACCTTCCCAAGAGCATCCCTCGTCCAAATTTGGCTAAAAAACGTCATTGTCCCTTGATTTGGTGCTCCAAGTCTTTAATAATGATGAGTGGCTTGCTCCTCCATCATCTATCAATGCACCAATGAACTAGGCTTATGAAATTGATCAAATATATGTCAATATTTGAATCTATCCTACTAAAAATTAATCGTAATAACACCACTAGAATAGTTTGTGAAGATCAATTGTGCATAATAAGTTTACCCTAAAAAATATTGAAAAGATGAGTGAGGACCCTTGTATTTATAGATTTTTGGAAATGATCAGAGTCAACCATGACTCTCCATATTAAGATTAATATGTGTGGTCATGCATCAATTAAATTTTGGAGGCTCAATCCATAAATAGCCTCATTAATATTTGGAAAAAGGACCATTAATGAGGCATGTGAGGGTTTAAACCAAATATTTGTTTTATTTATGGCTTATGGATGCCACCCCATTGATGATGTCACCAAATGATTTAGATATTAGGAATGAATTTAAAATTAATAGATATTTAATAACTTACATGGATTTTTCACTTAAGGCCTTGATTGTGTTTAATTTTTTAAAGTGACGTTAATTAATCTTGTGTAATTATTTTGAAATTGGTTGTCCATTTAATCAAACTGGTAAAATTGTCATGTTACTGAGTCATAATTTAACTTGAGTATAATTAGAAAAATATTTAAATTGTTTATGAACCAGTAATCCATTTAGGATATTTTCGACATGAAATAACACATGCACATATCATGTGCTTTCAAATTAAAATAATTCAGTGGTTCAGAGTGTTAAATTGTATTTTTGGCATTTTGACTCAAAATGATCTGATAAAAGTTAATAGTCACATAAAATACATTGCCCCATTTAGGGTTACATAGCCTAAATCAACACTTGTATATTATAATCTTGAACTATTTATTGCATTTTAGTGATTTTAGCCCAAATTGTATGTTGTCATAAAATTTTGAGTAAAAATTACAATTTCAACATAATGGTGATAGGAATTGGATGTCTAAATTTTCCTCCTATTTGAGAAGGCATGGTAAGATGTTCAGGTGAAAAAACATATTTTCATAGAAAAGAGTTGTCAATAATAATTTAGAAGGAAATGACCCATGATGTCATATCGGGAGGACATTATAAGGATAAAAGAGATGGATGGACTATTGAAAAGAGAGAGAAAAAGTGAAATTAACCCATGGATGAGATTAAACCCACATGAGCTAATGCTTACACATATTAATTATTAGTGATCAAAATATAATAAAATATAATGGGTCCCAAGGTGGGGGGAAGTGGGAATAATGCAATCCCAAAACATAAGTGACACACTATAACACACCCACAAGTGAGTGAAAGTTACATGCTTAAGGAATGATTTTTCCAAAGACAAGTTGCACACTTTTAAAATTTACATAATGAGGGAAAAATATATAGAACATGGAATTAAAATAAGAATGAGAGCATTATCCATAGAAAGGAAATAATAATGTGCCCAATAAAGCAGATTTGATCAATTGATAAAGCAATTTCACCCTAGTAGCCCTAATTTTGATCATTGATTATTAATTTTACCCTAGTAGGGCTGATTGGATTGATGATTGGTCTAAATATTATGCCCCATTAGGGAAAATTAGAAAGCATACCTCAAGGATATAACCTCATGTATAAATTAAATATGAGTAGGAAAAAATGTTGATGTAAGGGTCTAATGATTGAAGCAGTCACAAAAGACTAGCCATATGAGGATGCACAAAGTGATGAAAGTGATGAATAGAAGAATGAAGGTGTCTAAACTGACCCATACTACATCATATATCCAAGCACTACCTACATAGTCTAGATGGACCTCAAGCCAATGTATCTCACCTAGAAGCAAGAGAAAATGGAATGAGGAGAGAAAAATAAAAGAAAGATGGACCACTGTTTGATTAGACTCATAGTATATGACAAGAGATGCATGTCTTTCATAGAGTCTTATATGATGTATAGTGCATTGAGATATAATTTTTGGATCTTCACTAACTTTTGGACTTGGAATCCAAAGTACTTGGTGCTTACTATGGTAAAACTAAAATTATGCATCATAACTATGAGTGACTTATAATGACATTATATTTCGATTAAGATGAGTTGATTCAAATGTGAATATTTAAACCTAAGGAGATTTATAAAAGTACTAATACTAGATTTATAACTATTTACATTTAAATAGAAAATAAAGGGTAACTAATAAATACACAAATGTAACCTAACCTAAAATCAGGATATGAGCAATCATGATATAAATAAGAATAAGAATGTATAAAAGGAAAACAGGAACAACTTCATAAGCAACATGAAATCATGATATGAATAATCAGGGTCCATGTATATTAACAAGTACTTTAAAAACAATGATAAAATAAAAATTTAAATACAAATCTAAACAAATCAAGCCTACTTTAAAATTAGACCAAAAGTGGTTATAGGATATATTTGAACTTAAAAGAACAAAACAAATACAGTACAAGACAAAATAGTAACCGAAAAGACTAACATAACAAAATACCGAAAATAAACATCAAAAGAATAAAAAGGAAAAAACAAAAGAAATGGAGAGACATGAAATCATAAAAAATAATAATTAAATTTCAATAAACACACACAAACAAGGGTTACTCACAATGTTAGTGCAAACAAAACAAATTGTTAATGTGAGTGTAATATAGGCATTACTCTTTGCAACAAGAGACCCTATCTCTAAGAAATAATGAGGCTAGTAGAACAAGAACAAAGAGACAAAGTTTCCCCCAAGTGATAGGGAAATAACAAAGTAAAATAAAATGGGGAAAAATAAGAAAAAGAAGGTGTGGTTGAGCTGACTTCAAATGTGCAAGACAAGTGGAAACTGCTTACATAGCTCCATGGACAAATGGTCCAACAGGGACTTCAGGATAAATGTAGTTCTCCTAGGAAATGGGATAGAAGAAAAATTATGATAAGAAAACATGATTGATGTTGCAGAGGAAATAAGCAAAAAGGGGCTCAAAAAATGGTGAGAACATTCAAATGAGTGCTTGAAAAATGGTGAGAGAATTCAAAATTAAAACTTCTCTCAAAATGGTGATAGAGTATGGAAAATGGGGACTAATCTGACCTTAATGTGAATTGATCATGACCTACATAGTCCCATTAGGACCTCAATTTATATTATTTCAGCCCACACAAAAGGTGGTGAAAACTGACCAAGTCATAATAAGTTTTTGAATAAAGGCAAATGACAAGGCAAATGATAATAGTAATGGCTAGGTGATGTGTCAATGCATGATAAAAAAACATTGTTCTCAATTTACCCATAGGCATGTATAACTAGGAAAAAATAAGATAAGATACTAATTTACCTATAGGTGGTTATAATCACTGGCACCAAATGAAATACTCATTTACCCATAGGCAGTTATAATCAATGACACTAGATAAAATGTAATTGAAAGATAACTTGCCAGATCCATTGTCATACTACTTTCATAAACTATCATTTAAACATGAAATTCAGAAATAGTTAAACATGGATCAGAATCACATTCTATAAGGTGTGATACGAAATAAAGGAACCAAGATAAAAAAGATTTGGGTAGGATGGATAAAAAATATTTGGGAAAGAGTAAGAGTATGGTAAAATAAAATGGTATAAGGCACGATATAAAGAAAATGATAAGATGACACTTGCCTATAATGGAAAAAGGGGTTACCCCCAAGTGATGATTACTCACAAAATGGTGAGAGTGTGGGCTTAGTTTGATCACAAAATAATGAGAGCATTCAAAGATTAAAAAATTCTCATAAAATGGTGGGAGCATGGTTAAGGCGATCAAGCTGACCTCAATAAAAATTGAGTACTACCTACATAGTCCAGAAGGACCTCAAGTCAATGTAGTTCAAATGGTCTGATAAATGGGACACAATGGTAAATGATCCTGCTACTCCTACTAATGTGGAGATGTACATCCTACTTAACACATAAAACAACCAAAGTAATCAATCATAAAAATTTCTAGCCCACACCCTTTAAGAATAGGTGCTCTATTAAGAACCTACTACATATTTGGGTACCAAGAATGTTGTTGTGGTGATCCTCATTAGTCCTTGATTATATTTCCTTCAATCATTGAGACAAGATGTCTTTGTAGCCTCTATGAAGGAAAGTGCATCTAGGGATGGTAAATAATGTTAGGCATATGATAAATGGTAAAATTTGGTAAAGAAAATGTGGATGATAATGGATGGGAAATAAATAAAGGTCAAGATTTTTAGTCACACATAATGTTGTTGATTCTATATTTGACATAATTTTGGTTATAGTGGGGCCTAAGAATTTTGAATATGCTATCCATAGGACCACCATATTTTATTGTTATTTGGTACTGAGAGTAGCAACCATTTGACTATGTTGTAGATTGTTAGTTATACTAATTTGATCTTTGATAATGTCTTCATCAAGGAGTGAATAATTGTTGCACTCAACTATTGGCACCTTGAAGAGATTTTCACCAATGGAATTCTCTTGCTTGTCCCATGGAACCTCTAATAAGTTTTTACTAAGGAATGTTATCTTTTGACTTTTATTTTCTTCTAGTGCCTCAAATAAGGTTTTAATAGAAGATGCTGAGATTAAAAATTTATCGTCACCTAGTGCCTACAAAAATGTTTCACTAGGAGATTATTTTTCTTCTACATGAATGTGGTCTTGGTCTCCCTAATATTTTGTACCTTATATTTTACCATGGATGCAGTTTAATAAATTATGATTATTTTTGTCCCAATATACACTTGTGGGAAGTGGAATGTCAATATAATGGCTATGTTGGGTGGTGGTAATAGAATGATTAAAGGTAACATTATCCTCATATAAGATACTATGATAAATTGTGTTGATGATGGAATAATCATCCTTAAAGACTATAGAAGGATCACAAATGTATTCAAATTTATCTGCAAGGTAAGTCTAAATAATGTTGTAACAACCACAATTGTATTCTGATTTTGAAGCTAAGTCCTAGTCAAGAGGCTCTAAATCTGATGTTGAGACTCATAGTGATTCTAATTATGATGCTAAGTGTGATGTTATTTCAATAATATAACCTAACTTCAATGTTGATTCTTCATCTGGTGTGGATGTTGATACAATGATGTTTTGTTAAATGCTTGATTTTTTATTAGTAATGGTCTGTGATGGCGTAATGGGATTTGTAAAAATAAATTCAACTAGGAAGGGTTCAACATAAATTGACTCATCTAAGTAAAGCCCCTCAAAGAGATGGAACCACTCTAGGGGTTTATCTATAGAGATTGGCTCATCAAAGTGAGACTCCTTAATTATGGGAAAAAGATCAAGAGAAAACTCAAAGGGATGGGGCTCTATAAAAATAAGATAATGATCAAGGTAATGATTTACCCAAAGGTGGTTATAATCATTATTAAGTGACTCAAAAAATATTGGATCATCAAAGGGAGACTCCTTGACAATAGGTAAAGTATCAAAAGGTGATTCATTACATGTTAACTCATCACAAATGGGTCATTCAAAAATAACATCACAGCCCTGGTTTATAATTGGTTGTAAATATCAACTTTGAACACATTTTGGTCCTCAAAAGATGGTTCTTAAAGAGGTAATGATTATTTCAATTGTGGCTCAAAGACTGACACATAATTTATAAAGTGGGGAATAGTTGATACGGAATGAGTAATAGTTTGTGGTTCAATGATGGGCTATCCAAAAATTAGACTATCAAAAAAGGGGATTAACAAAGACTGGCTCATCAAATTGATGTTAATTAATAATAGGTTTAATAAATATTGGTAATGGTTAGAATTGGAATAACTAGGCATCATGAAGTTTGGTTAATAACGTAAGATAAAGGAGGTCCTAGAATAGTGACCTTTGGTCACTGTAAAACTTGGTGGCTCATGAAAGTTGAATGTGTATCACCTAAAATGGTAACCTTTGAACATTAAATATCTTGGTGACTCATGAAAGCTGAAGTAAGATAGGCTATAATGGTAAACTTTGAGTGCTACAGAGTTTAGTTGCTCACACAATCTAAAGGAAGATAACCTAGAATGGTAACCTTCGAGTGATGTAGAGGTTGGTAGCTTTCATAAGTTAAAGGAGGAAAATGGTGTTGGTAGATGAAAATAGACCTAGATTTGTGTTGTATTTAAATATTAATCTCAAAGAGGGGGAAAACTATCAAACATGATGGAATGCTTATGTCTATCATAAAAATGCTCTTCCTCATAAATAGGGCCATAAGAGACCCCATCACAAGTTTACCTTTGCATCATGTTTAGGAGATTGATTTATTCATTTTATTAATATGTAAAATGTGTTTTGAAAATGTATTTAAAAGGTGTGTTTTGATTTCTTCAAATAATGATCAAGTGAAAAAGGATTATAATAAAAGAAGTGGTATAGTACCGAATAATTCAAAGAAATGGTTATGAAATTACTCAACTTTGGTGGGTTGAATTCATAAAATTAGAAGAGGGTATGATAAATTTTAAATCTAAAGTGCAAGATATCACAAAAAACTTAAGTCAAAATTATGTCAATACAATAAATTCTAGATACAACTTTGACAAGTTGTAATTCAAAAATTAGAAGAGGTTATTTCTGATTAGGAAGCTAATAATGCAAACCAAGAAGCTAAAGACATGAAAACACATAAGAAATACTACATATAAATCTAAAACCAAACATGAAACACAATGCTGACACATGGTAATAGAAAGTAGAATGGTCCTAAAACTTAGATCATGGGTAAATATAAGATAACCTAAGTGCATAATGATAAAAAGGATGATGAGTCTATATAACAGCTTTCAATCCAAATAGGAAATCATACCCAAGTTAACTCAAGCCAAGTGTAAATCAAAAATAAATTAAAACATTTGCCTAGAACTTAGAAAGGTGAGATTCAAAATTTAAATAAAATGGTCTAGACTCAAATGGGTAACATAGCAATGCTACTTATCAAAGACAAACACAATGTTTAAAATGATGTTTTCAATAAGGTAAAAAGAGGATTTGATTTGATCATCATAACACTTTATTATTAAGATAAAATGGTGGATAACAAAGGTGTATGATTGTGATGTGTTTTGGTTTTCAAACAAGTTTTACACTTGATAAGACCAATCAGGGGATAAAAAGATAAAATATAAATAAGTATAATGTCCAAAGTCCTGACACTAACAAAGTTGCATCATACCATTAAATTCCATCTATATACATGATCTTGGGAGGATTTTAAGTGTTAATATAAAACTAAGGTTGCATGAATAAGTAAGTTTTTTATAAACCTTATCCCAAGAGATTGTGTGGTGATATGGAATTAGGCTAGTTGTCCTGCATCAATAATATGTTTGTGGCAAGTGGAGTTGTTCTAAAACTAAATTTTCATATATCTAGATGGTCCCAAGTGTGGCTAGCATTAGATATTATTCATGTCAATTGGATCTATGTAATTCAACTTATTGTGAAAATATATTATCCTTTTCATAAGCACTACATCCATCACTTTTTTAGTGTATTGATATGTTTGAATTGCCCTTATAGTCCAAGTTGGAGTACCACTAACCAAGTTTGCTTAACCATTCAAGTAAACATCCCAATTGTTTACCTTTTATTTTTATACTCTAACATGGAGTGGGGTTGAAATAATGCTAGGATATGAATGCCCAGGTTAATGATTCTATAAATAACCCATGAGAACTTTATGAACTCCTTCTCACAAGCCAATGTATATGAAAATAAATGATAAGTGAATAGACTTTAGGGTTGCATTTCAATCACCTACACCATACTTATATGAGGAGATCCTTAGTGATGTTATTTTCATTCCTTTGGACAAGGCATAAATGCAAATAAATATCTCTTTTGGTGACTTGAGTTCCCTAAATGGGATGGGGGGAGCATACATGCATCAATCATTTAGTGAAAAGTAAACAATTTTAAAAAATCTAGCATAAAATGAATAATTGTGAATGTTTATTTTAATGCGCCAAGGTGAAGTGTTTATGAAATTTATCCCCTTGTCCTTAGTTGAAAACATGTAAAAAAATTCACAAATAACTAGCCATAAGACACCTATATTCCTTTGAAGCACCAAATGAATGTATTAATCATTTTCAATTTTGTTCCCTTTTCGAACTTGTGTCCTTTATTTTTTAGAGGGTTTATATATACCTTGATCCCAAATATAAATGAGAAAACAATATTTCAAAACATGCTCTCGGTTCTCTATTTTTTTTATAGAGACCAACATTGGTCCACACAAGGATCAATATTGGTTGAAAGAGACCGGTGCTGGTTGGTTCACAAAGAATCAACACTGGTTGACTTGGAATCAATGTTGTTTATTTGTAAAAATGTAATAAAAACATGATTTTTCATTAAAAAAATGTTGTTATCACAAATAGTAATAAAAATAGAAAAACTCTTTGGATTATGTAGATAATCAGACAGAGAGTATGCAAATTTATAAAACCCAGAATAATGACTAGAATTTTTGGGAAAAACCTATAAATCTACATTCTGACGTGTTTTACCCCTCCCATAAGGACCAATGCTAGTTAAGATAATATCGACATCGGTTAGAGTAAATCGATGTCGGTCACTGTGTAAACTATGTGTCATTAGAAAGAACAAAAACACATGAAAATTAAAGGTAAAAATTGATTTTTGGAGATTTTTAATCATGTATCATAAGATATAATAGTGTAAAATTAGTCTCCTTACATGTATGGCATGCATGGTCCTACTAGGCATGCGAAGATGTAGAGGAGAAATCCAAAGTGAGTTGGGTCATCCATTAGTCAAGTAAAATCAAATAAAAATAAATAACGTATCTCACAAATCCAACTCCCTCATGGGGTTCTATAAATGAAAATTAAGAGATTTTAAAAGAAGTAATATAACATCAAACATTTTAAAGAGAATCCATCCTCCAAATGTGGCTCAAAAACATGATTTCCCCTGATTTGTTGTTTCAAACCTTTAGCAATGATGAGTGGATTACTCCTTCATCATCTCTTAATGAACCAATGAACTAGGATCATAAAAATGATCAAATGTACACCAATAGTTGAATTTATCCTATTGCAAATTAAGTAGAATAACACTAGGAAAAAATTGTTTGTGAAAATAAATTCTACATAATAAGTATACACCAAAAGAGCTTGAAAGGATGAGTGAGAACCCTCATATTTATAGATTTTTGGAAATGATCAGAATCAACCATGACCATCCATCTTGAGATCAATATGTGTGGCCATGGATCAATTTAATTTTGGAGGCTCAATCAATAAATACCCTCATTAATATTTAGAAGAAAAGGGGCATTAATGAGGCATGGGAGGACTTAAAACATATATTTGTTCCATTTATGGCTTATGAAGGTCACCCCAATGATTATGTCACTAGATGATGTAGATATTAGGAGTTAATTTCCAATTAATATATCTTCAATAACTTCCATGTATTTTCTACTTAAGCCCTTCATTTGGTTTAATTTGTTTAAGTGAGGTTAATTAATTATTTGCAATTCTTTGGAAATTGGTTGACCATTTAGTCAAAATGGTTGAAATGTCAAGTTACTAAGTTGTAATTTGAATGGAGTATAATTAGAAGAATATGTCACATGCCTAGACCAATACTCCATTTAGGACATTATTGATATGAAATAACACATGCATGTGTCGTGTGCTTCTGAATTAGAAGAATTCAATGGTTCGGATTGTCAAATTGCATTTTTAGCATTTTGACTCAAAATGATTTGAGAAAATTTAATATTAAAATAAAATATATTGATGCATTTAGGGATACATTAGCCTAAATTAGCACTTGTATATGACAAGGTCAAACCATTTAATGCATTTTGGTTATTTTGGCCTGAAATCTGAGTTGTCATAGAATTTTGAGTAAGATAAACAATTTCAACATAGTGGTGATAGGAATTGGATGTCTACAATGATCATGAAAAAAAAACACCTATTTTTTGGCCATTGCCTACATTAACCCCAATGCTAGGGGTCTCAAATTTCATGTAGTTATCCCTAAAATTAATTTCACCTAATCCCTTCTTTGATAAGGCATGAAAATGTCTAGGTGTGAAAGCTTAGTAGTATGTAGAGCACTTGAGATGTACTATTGGCTGATTTTATGTAAAAAAATTCCAAAATTGTATGTGTTTATTATGTATAAATAAATTTAGTTACTTTTAAATTTGATTCATAGATAATCAATATGTATTCTTATAAGGAATGCTAAGAGTAGAATATGACTATACATTAGATGTTAATGGTTAACCATGAACGATGTTTTAGAAGTCACATAAAGTATTTACATACCAAATTATTTTAGTATTTATGTGGATGTGGTCAAGTAAATTGTAAATGTGTGAGTGTCTTACATGTATTTCATAAGGATTATCATATGTTGAGTTAGAATGAAAGGAAAAAAAGAATGTGTTAGTGTCAGTTATTTCTGAAATAAATAAAAAACAAAGTTAGTTTTCCTATTTTAGTATTTTATTGACTAATGCAACATCTTGGTGATTATTCAGGTTCTACCTATAATTCAATATTGGTTAATGATAACTGAATTCATTATTAATTTCTTTTTTCATGATGGCAATGTTGTCTTGGTTTCTAGTAGTTTGTTTTAATAAACATGGTTATTATTATGTTACCTATTGATTTACTTGTCATTCTCCATTTGATTATTGTGATTTATGGGAAGCTATAACTTCAAATGTTCTATATTCAAATCACATTTGACTCATTTCAAATTATGTATTTATATTAATTTCATAACATTATTTGTGCAATGTGTGCATTAACTAATGTTAATTTTAACTAAATAATGTGTTTAACTTATTTCTATAATATTGACCCTTTCTCAAGGATAAGTAGGTGTGAGGTATAGGGAAAGGATTATCTCATGTTCATAAGAGATTATTCATTATAGCCCTACCAGTTAGAATCAAATTATATTAAATTACATGTATTATTTTGTACTTGTTTTTGTAATAATGTTATATTATGAAATTTGTATATGGATAATTATTATAGGTAAATTAATAATGTTTCCCTAGATGAAATTTTAACTAAATGACTTGGATAAAAATGAAGGGTTAATTTCTGAGTTTTATTATTAAGATGTTTCCCAGGTTATGGCTATTATGACGAAAATATAGATATATGTTATTTGGTGATGTGATCTTAAGACCAAAGTGAATTTAGTTTTTTTTGGTAGATAAAATTTAATTCATTCCCTTTATTCTTATGTCATGAGTTATTTTCTCTAATAGCTATAATTTGGTAAAACATGTGTTATTCTTGATTTGTGTCTAATGAAGAAGAAACTATTGTGTTGCTTTCTAATTATGAAAATGTAGAAGTAAAGTTTTGAAATTAATTCAATTAAAGGTATGCATCATTTACTGTAAAGGTAATTGGTGCATGGATAAATTTTTTTGTTCATTAGGTGTAAAATTAGTTAATTTTTCATTACAAGTAATTTCTATAATTATGTTTATATTTCTTGTGGTTTATATACTTGATCGAGAATATTTATAATGATTAAAAAAATATTATTATTTAGATTATTTTTTAGTAATGTTTAAATGTTGAGAAAATAAGGAATATATGAACATGGAAATCCACTATACTTTACTTGAATTTTGTAACCTACTTTTGCAAAAATGAACTTGTTTAAGGTTAAGTCTTGTTATGTTGGTTTTATGAGAAAGATAACCTTGTGAAAATATTTAGGTAAAAATTTAAAAGGTTATAGTGTACTCTTATACATCATCAGCGTCATATCCTACAAGGCATGTTCTAATTTCTTGTAGGGTCCACTTGAGAAGAACTAAATTTAGGGTAGTTATATTTTAAAATCCTCTCATTTTTATTATTATTAAGATCAAGTCTGAGTTTAATTATAAAATTATGGTATCATTTACTAATAAATAGTGTTTTATACCATTATGTTTGACTCATAAAAAAATGGGTTCATTACATTAGTAACAGAGCACAATTTATGCTCTAGAGAACTCTGGGGATTTTTTTTTAAACTTTTTACCCTAACTTAATATTTAATTCTTAACTACTCATGATGGTTAGAACAAGATACATAGGAATTTATAATGGCAATACCAACTAGGATAATAAAAATCCTATAAGAGGTAAAATTAGAAATATAGGTAGAGGATGTCGCAATAGTAGTTTGAAAAATAATAACACTAACCCACCTCCCATTAATAATGTTGATGGAAATAATGAAGATCTTAATGCTAATGCAGTTTTAGTTATCTCATATAAAAGGCATGATGGGGTATTTAGTGGTATTTTGATATCCTTGAATGTAATTCAATGCAATATTAAAACTCAGGATAATGGATTTGATAACCTTGAGGGTGTTATTTATGAAGGCTTGAATGAGTTGGAAAATGAGCAAGGGATAAATAAATTTCTCCAACAATTTCCCTTGGCAATGGTAGACCTAATCATAAGGGAAATTAAGAAGCTTCCACCACCAACATTTGTAGGTCAAGAATATATGGATGTAGTTGATGCTTGGAATGTACACTAATAGAAATATTTTAACATGTAGAATATTCCCTCTTATGTGAAATGTAAGGTGACAACCTATTAATTCCTTGGCATATTTGACTTATGGTGGAACCATATCTATTTTTTATAGGAGTACCAACCCATGACCCTTACTTGGGAAATACATAAGAGGTAGTTTCAAAAGTGGTAATTAAATGGAAATTTTAAGGAACATAAAATCAATCATTTTTAGCTCCCAAAGAAAGAAAACATATTTTTCATTGAGTATGAAAATAAGTTTATGAATCTGTAATTTTATATAAATTACATGTGATGAAGAGACTAAAGTGATGATCTAAACTTGAACTGAGGGATATATTTATGCATGTTGTAAATTTAACTAATACAATGACCCTAGTGGTTGCAATTGAGTCTTCCATAGGGTATAATAAAAAGAAAGTCGTGGAAAAAATGAAATGATAATTTAAGATAAGTAGGCAATAGAGCAAATCCAAAACCCCCTCTCCTATTTTTTTTAATAAATTAGATCAAAACTATAGGTTTAACATAATCAATAATGGATTTAGTAAGTTCTAATGGAAAATTAATAAATTTAAAGTTATATTTCATTAAAAAATAGGTTTAAACAATAGAAATGAGACAGAAAATAATAAATGTGGATCTTTCATATGAACCATTACTATTCATACTTCACCACCAAAAACTATACAGTGATGGGAATGTGGTGATAATCACTATCAAAATGAATGTCCAAAGCCGAAAATTAGACAATCAGCTACCATAGGGGGTATGTAATAGTTGACAATGAAAATTTTAATTTGTAAGCTATTCTAATTAAAATCAAAGGTACTATAATTGGTCTTAATGTGTTTATGTTGATTAATTTTGGAGTAATGGATAACTTTATTTCACCTATTGTAACAAATAAGTGTAATATTAAAGCTGATAAGATCAAAGAAGGATGGGAGGCAAATTTTAGTACAATAAAAAGGGTAATCATATTTGAATCATTTGAAAAACTTAAGTTGGATTTACGTGTATTCAAGGCCAAACAAAATAATATAACTATTTTCAAAGATCTAAAAGTGAAAATTTAAAACAGGCAAATGGAAACGCTTAAAGGAAATCTTACCTTGAAAAGTGAAAAAACCAAAAAATGTGAGACAATATATTTGACAAGTGGGAAAACCATCGAACAAAAAAAAAAATCCATAATATTATTATAAGCCTTGAAACATTGAATCAACTATAAGTACATAGAATTTAAAAGTTTGAAGAAAGAGAACAATGAATTTAATAAAAATAACATTACAAGAGTGCAAAAGAAAGTTGAAAAGAGATTTGATCATGTTGAATAATGAAAGAGGAGAGCACAATAAATATAGGTATGAGATAAAAATTAAATTATAGGAAAAAGCTTCATATGTGTACTAAGTATCATAATCCTTTTACAATTGACAAGGGTTTTTGTGACAGGTGGGGGGATGATTTATTTATAAAATTAACTCTAACATCTAACAAGTGGACAAGAGAGGTGAGAGTCACCTCATAAATATAGGGTAAGTGCATATATAAATATAATAAATACATACGTAAATAAGACTTATAATAAGCCAAAACTAGCCTAAAGGACCCAAATAATATTAATTCTCTAATATTCTCTCTTAAGCTTAACTTAGGGTTAAAAAAGTGGAGAAAATATTTTACAAACAAGGAAGGGAGTTGAAGATACATAATACTCATCCTTAATATAAACTTTATTTAAGAGGAATTATAATAGTTTGAGAGAAGAAACAAAAAGAGAATGTGACACCAAAATTTTTAAGGATGAAAGTGTGATCATCAATAATATCTAAGAATCATCTTCAGTAATGTGGTCAATCCATAATGGAAAAAATAACAACAAGGATAAAATATCCATGAAACCCTACCAAACAAATGAGTTAACATAAATATTTAAAGTTAAGTAAGCATTATAAATATATATAATATGCATACACAATGCAATAGATGTAGAACAAAGTTAAAAGATCTAAATACAAATTCCATCACAAAGTGATAAATTCTTCATGAAAATGAAGTAAACCTAATAAAAGAATATTTGTTTTATAAAAAAAACAAGGAATGCATAAAAGATTGAGTTTATCAAAAGGGAGAAAAATAAGATGTGTCGCTTCCAAAAAATATTCTATATGAAGTAATGTAATAATACATATCAAAGTCTTTAGAATATTTATTATCTTTAGGTATCCAAACATTTTTAACCTTAGAAGTAGAATATTTAGTCATTAAAAAAAAATGCAAAATGTCATCAGTGGATTTACCAAAATATTTTCATGGATGGAATTTATAACATTTAGAGATATGATGCCCATGTTTACCAAAATTCTCTCAAATTTTAAGATTTTTATCCAAAGTATGATCATTACATACTTTAGAATAAGAGGGAGTTGCATTATTAGTTATTTCTTGAGGAGTACAATATGATTATAAATTTTCATGAGAATAAGTTGTCTCATTAAAACCAAGACCTTTAAAATTTGCTATAGAAGTAAGAAAAAAAAGTTCAAGAATACAATTTTTTCACTTACCAAGACCACCACCATAATATCCATGGAATTCACTATTTCCTAAGATGAGGTTACAAGGAGTGTCTAAAGAGTGAACTTATTTTGAGAATCAAAGTGAGGTTCACCATTAGATCGATTAACATGTGTTAAAAATCCAAATTTTATGTTTAAATCATCAATAAAAGATTACATAGTAATGATTTGCTCAATAAAGGTGGCTTATAGATAATTTAAAGTGTCACTTTGATAATGAATTTGGTGTTTAAAATCATATATATTATAATTTTTGGAATAAAACATTTGTGCACACATATTAAAAGCCAAAAAAACATCTAATATAAAATCCATTCAAATGCAATTACACAAGTTCTAGGTTTGAAAAAAATATTATAGAAAACCAATAATACTTAAAATGAGATTTCTTTTCAAAACACTAAGAATCAAATGAAAATGTTACCAATCCATACTTTAAAGGTGATATTAATTCTTAAATAAGAAATAATGTGAAAGACAACAACAAAACATTTAACTATGTTGTCTTGAAATAAACAATTAACTTGGAAATGTAAGTCCACAAAAAAATTCCATATTAGATATTAAAAATATATTTTTTTTTTTCAAAATTAAAGTGATATTGGATTAATAAAATGATAAATGTTGTATTAAAAAACTCTTAGTTAAAGCATTCAACTTAAACAATGCATATTAATTCCTTTGAGTTAAAATAAGAATAAACACATAACATCACTTTTGTTTTTCTATGAAGTGGACTTTGAAAATTTTAATACAATAATAAAATTTTAAAAATTGAGTTAACTCAAAGAATTAATATTAGAATGAAGATAACATAAGAAAAAAACTAAAAACTAAAAGGTAAATTTTTTAATAAAAAATAGAATTAAAGCACATAAAAAGGCTAGAGAAAGGATTTTTTTGTGGATTTAAGCTTAACTATACTAGAGAGAATAAAAAATAGAGAAAAGATATATAATAAAATGGAAAATGAGCCTTAAATTATGCAATGTTTATTTAAAAAAATTGCTTGACAACCATTTTTTTATAAACATGATAAAATGGTTAGAAGGCAAAATATTATGGCACAAATAATATAAACCTACTTAAAACTAATTGATTAAGAATAAAAAAGAATGTTAGAAGACAAAAAATTATCTTTTCAACATCCAAATATGAAAATTTATCAAGGATAAATGTTAGAAACTATATGGATATGATATATAATTATTACCAAAGATCGATAGATTAACTCTAAAAAAACAATGAAAATGCTTAAAGGAAATGTTACTTTAAAAATTGAGCAAACCATAAAATGTGAGAAAGGAGATTTGACAACTGGGGAGGCTACTGAATAGATAAAAATCCTAAAATATTATTAAAAACATTAAAATAATGAATCAAATCTAAGTATATGGCAAGTAGAAACTGGGGTAGATAGAGAAAAAGAGAGAATGGTCTTAAGCCAAAAGAGTATTGCAATAATACAAGATAAAATCAAGAAAATATTAGATTATGTTGAAGATTGGAAGAGGAAAGATCAATAAATAAAATTAGGAGAGGAAAATAAAATTTACATAATCAAGCTTCATGTGTGTTACAAGTCTTCTAGTTTTGTTACATGTGAAGAGAATATGTGTGGCATGTGGGGAAAACAATCACTTCTGAAAGAAACTTCCAAATACAACATGTGGATAGGAGAGGTGAGAGCCACCTCATAAAATTGAGATAAGTGAATATACATATAATAAATGCACATATAAATAATAATTAAAATAAAACTAAACTATCCCATAGGACATACGATTAATTATCCCATGCTAAATTTTTTTTTAGCTTCCTTGGGGCCCTATGATTCCATTTTGGGTATGGAATAGTTGCAAACATATCAATAAAAACTTGAATATATTGGTAATAATATGAAATATATAAATATTTTTTGTAGAATCATGGATTTACAAGGTCTTCAATGGCCTAAGAAATACAATTTTTTTTAGTCATTTTATTGAAATAGTCTTTTCATGAAGACTACCGATTTTATGTAGTCCAAATGTAGGAATTATTAGGATAAGAAACCATCCTACATGAATTTTACTTTACTAATGGAGTTAATGGATGTATTTACTAAAACATTTCCTATACATACACCCAAACAGGAATTAAATTTTTATATTAACATTATGCTCAGGGATACAACTACATCCAAGGCTCTTTATAGGATGAATGTGAAAAAATTATAGGAATTAAAAGTTTATCTCCAATTAATTTTAAAATATGAAAGCATTATACCAAGTGTGTCTCCTTGGGGAGCTATAGTTGTCTTCATGAGTAATAAAGAAGGAACCTTGAGGTTGTGTGCAAATATACCAAGTGTGTCTCCTTGGTGATCTCTAGTTATCTTTTTCAATAAGAAATAAGGAACCTTAAGGTTGTGTGTGGACTATTGAATGTTTTATAAAGTGAAAATCAAGAATAGTTACCCTTGTAGAGGATTGATGATTTCATTGATAAAATAAAGGAATCAAATTTCTTCTCCAAGAATGATGTGAGATCAGGGTATCACTAGTTGAAATTAACAAAATAATACAATCAGAAAACTACTTTATGAACTTGATGTGGTCAATATGAGGAATATGTTATGAAATTTAGATTAACTAATACACAAACTACATTAATGAACTTAAAAAACAATGTTTTCATTGATTACCTACGTAAAGTTTTGCTAATTTTCATAGATATTATGATTTATTCTAATGGTAAAACTAAACATGAAAAAAAATTGAGATTAATCTTGCAAAGACTAAGGCAGAACAAGCTATATGGAAAGATTTACAAATGTGATTTATTTAATCCTAATTTTTTTTAAATTGGGGTATATCATCACTAGGGATGGTATTGTTTTATATTTGATTAAGATCAAGATAATACAAGAATGGCTTGATTCTAATAGTGTGCATGAAGTAATTAGTTCCTTGGTCTTGGTTAGTTATTATTACATATTTATGGAAAATGTTTCCCACATACCTAACCCAATCACTTCCTTGTAGCACAAAGGCAATGAGTTTTTTTGGACACCCTTCTATGAAGAGGCATTCCAAAATCTTAAGGACATGTTAACTAAAACACCTATACTTGTCATTCTTGATCTAAATATAAATTTTGAGGTCTTGGATAATGATTCCAATGAAGGTTTTGGTGGCATTCTATCCAAAGATGGTAAATTCATTGACTATGGGTCATGAAATATCAAGAATCATGAAAATAAATACTCCACACATAATATGAAGATTAGTTACATAATACTTGATTTGAAATAATGAAAGTATTTTATTTTGGTTATGCAGTTCAAGGAAAAATATGATCACTACAGTTGAGAATAGTTTTTTTCCCAAAAAGATTTGAATCCATGCCAGTCTAGATGGTTGGATTCTGTAAGAAATTTTTACATGTATATTTCCTATATCAAGGTTAAGTAAAATCATGTTGTCAATGCACTTATCCAACACATGTACCTTGCCATGGTATTTATAATTAAGTCTAATTTCATAAATTTTGTGTTAAAAATTTGATTTTGTGATGAATATTTCCATGAGGTAAGAGAAGGTTTGACTAATGATCCCATTAAAAATTCATTTAGATACATTTTTTTTGATGATGTTGGCATTATTAGGCTAAAAACCAAAAACATTATCTAAAACTAGAGACTTGTGAGGTCAAATATTCAAAGAAGTGAACACAACACCTCATTATAGTCATCTGGGTGTAACAAAGATGACACGAGTTAAAAAGGTACTATTTTTGTCTTAGAATTAAACATGATGTGGTTAAATTTTTAGCTAAATGTTTAGAGTACCATTCTGTTAAAGCTAAGAATTGTCACCTTGAAAATTTATTGTATCCTCATGAAGTACCAAGGGACAAATGGGTTGTAATCTCAATTTATTTTATTTTTGGGATGCATGATTCTCATAGAAAACATGATACCATTTTTGTGGTGATTGATAAGTTGACTGAGGTTGGTCATTTTCTTACTATAAATTTAATTGATGATGTTTCTATGTTTATAAAAATATTTTTAAAATAAGTTATTTGGTTACATAGCATTTCAGAAGTGATCATATCTGATAGAGATAAACATTTCACATCAAGTTTATGGCAAACATTGACAAAAATATTTGGAACATGATTGAATTTCAATTATATGTACCACCTGAAAACTAATGGTTAAACTAAAAGACTAAATTAATTGGTTGAGGACATGCTTAGAATGCTTGTTATGGACTAACAAACTAAGTGGGAAAATTTTCTCTATTTAGTTGAATTTTATTATAACAAAATCTATCATTCTAAAATTGAAATAGCTCCGTTTAATGATCTATTTAGGTGTAATTATATAATTCCACTTGGATGAAACAAGTTAAATAACACATTTGTTTCTATACCTAATGTACTTTAGGAATATGATAAGAAGACAACACTTATTTACTAAAATCTAAAAATAACCTTTAATCAGCAAAAGAGTTATGTGGATTAGAAAAGAGCAATTCAATAATTTAGTTTAGTAAATAAGTTTTTTTGTGATTTCAACCTTGTAAAAGTTATCTCTAATTTGGGAAGTCATATAAATGAGATCCATGTTTTTTAAGACCTTTTAACATTGTGGAAAAGATTGTCATTCCTGCCTATCATCAGACTTCCTCTTTATTTATCTAAGATTCATGATGTTTTCCCTGTTGTCTTGATAATAATATCTATATCTGATCCTACTCATATTTTTGTATTGTAAATACCTCAAGGTTAAGGAAGAGGAAAATATCTAATTAGATAAAGTGAAGATCCTAGACCATTGTAGCATTAGGTTTCGAGGTAAATAAATTCATTAGGTGTTGCTCTAGTGGAACCTACATAGTGAAAATAATGCTATGTGGGAATATGAGATTTTTTTTGGGTATAATTACCAACAAATATTTGATTAATCACTGGGATGGGTCCTTTTTAAGTGGGAGGGGATTTCACAATCCAGTTAAGAACCATTTAAAAACTATGGATTATTGATATTGACATTTTGATGACATTGTATATGTTTCTTAATTAATGATAAGCATACCTTGGACACGATTTAGATAATTTGAGTTTTTAGATGATGATGTCATTATTATGAGAATGACTATGTTTATGATCTTTTGTCTTAGTTTATTAATTAGTTAGGATCATTGTATGTTATAATTGGTTAATATCTTATTTTTATGATTGTGAGAACTACTGTGAGATATGTTTGATCGATGGAGTTTCACTAAAAAAGTTATCCACCTATTAACTCAGTTACATTTTAACAATAAGAATTGAGATACATGATTTTCCAAAATAATCATTGTTCATTTAGTCAGTCTATTGGTTGTTAACTATTGACTACACTTTATTCATTTGGTCCTTGGGTTGAATGCAAAGGTCAAATTTTATTCTAATTATATCTGATTATATTACAATTTAATTATTTATTAAATTTTCTTTATTTTCTTATTTGATTTAATATCATTTAGTCATAGCTGGTTTCCATTATTATTTGAACTAGTTTTAACCAGACTCATAAGGTGGAAATGATTTCAATTAGACCTGTACTTACATATGTGTTTCTTGTTACAATACACAAACATGCATGAACATGTATTGTATTCTATAGTGATATTTTTTTATTTTAATTATTTGTTCAATATTGTCACCTTTCATAAAGTCTTGGATTCAGAATGCTTGAATTTATTACATATATGGCTTGTGGTGATAATATGTCTAGTCTTGGTTATATGGACCTTAATCATTTGACTAGCATTATTTGATTATCATTTGATAATTAGAAAATATGTATTTCTTGATCGATGGCCATCATATGAATGGAAATTATGTATGCATGATTAACATTGGGTTTGGGTTGATGGATTTTGTTTTAAATTTGTTTTTATTTTATTATTTTAATGTTTGGTTACAAGTGAGATATGTCATTTTATTCATTGTATTGGGTTGTGTTGAAATGTTTTATATTTTAGGTTTTTTTAATTTTGTTTCTAATCCTAATTTTTAAGTGAAAACTTAGTGTTCATGGAATAAATGTACATGGATGCTTATGAGAACCTACATCTATAGAATAAATACTTAGTGTTTATGTGAAAATTTTTGGCATTTACAAGTTTTATTTATTGGTTTTCCATGTGGTTTTTCAATGTTGGAATTCATTGGCCCCACCTTGTAAGCTAGGATGCATCATCAAACTAGTGGATGGGATGGCTAGGACCACCCATGGGGGGATGATAGATTTGGTTGGGTAAGATTTTATCCATTTACATGTTATTATATTGACCTATCCATGGCCTTCATGATAATTTTTATTTATAGAACAATGTTGGAATTACTCATTGGAGTTGAGTTCATTAATATCATGCCCAAAATGAAAAGTTAGTTTCATTTCTTATTTGAAATTATTTTTCATATTATAGAGTTAATATATATATATATATGATCTCTATTTCTAATAATTTTATATGGTTTGAGCTAATACCCTCAAATCCATACTTGACTATGTAAGTCTTTAAATTATAATTTTATGTGGATTTAAAGGGATTGTGTAAAATAAGTAGGGTGTTTATTACTTTTTATAACAAATACAATTTATTTATCATGTAATCACTTATATAGAAAGGTAATGGACTATTTATTATATTCATTTAATATTTATAAGAGTCATTAAGATGGTTTCTTTAATAGTATTTTAAAAAGCAATAGATTGATATTTGAATAGAAATTAATGAGTAATTATATTTTGTCATTTGGTTAGTATGGAATCTTTTTAAGATTTCAAAGGTTTGTTCATGATTTGAACTTTGACTATATGTAATTTAATTACTTAGGGAATATGAAAAGATAATGTAGAATTTTGATCCATTTTTATTCATTTTGTTGAATGAATAATTTATTAGGGTATGTCATCACCCTATGTATTGAACCCTTTTTAGATTGTGGTGATGGTAGACTATCCCTATTTGACATTTTGGATTTAGTTCATTTTATTATGGTTGTTTGGAAAAACTATTGGTTGTACATTCTAATTATTTCAAATCAAGTTTGGGTTTGTGATTTTTCTATTCTCTGATTCAAAGCATTTTAATTTATTATTAATCATTGTAAAATGCATAAAGGATATTATTGTTGTCCTGTGTTGGAATTGTTTGGTCTTTGTGATTGATTACAAAATTATTTTTCTAGATTATAGTCTATAAAAGTTTGGTATGTGTCTTTTATTGTCATTGACTATCATGAAAAAACTTTGGGAATGATTATAAAAGCTATAGTAGCATGGACTTTAATCATTGGTAATGATTGTTCATCAAAATCTTGTTTTACATTAGAATTTTTGAATCATTTTTGGTTATGAATATAAGTTTTTAACACTTCAAAAATGTCATTATGAAAACTTGGAAATTTTTGATGATTGACTATAATTGAATTTAAATTATATTCTTGTGACCTATTTAGAATGTAAAATATGGTGATTTTAATGGTTTACTTGGGTTGATTTGAAAGGGTTTATTTAATTGATTTAGTGTTTGGAATGAATCCACATTATACAAAATGATACACTTTGTTGATTAGATATAAATGAATTTAGTTACTTTTACATTTAATTCATAGTTCAATATGTATTTTTATAAGGAATGCTCAGAGTAAAATATGAATGTGCATTGAATGTTAATAGTTAACCATGAAAGATGTTTTATAAGTCACCTATAAACTTAATATACTATATTGTTCCAATATATATGTGGATGTGGTTAAGTAAAATTTAAATGTGTGAATGTCTCGTTTGTATTGCATAAGACTTATCATATGTTTAGTTAGAATGAAAAGAAATAAATAATTTGACAATGGAAGTTATTTTTTGAATAAATTGGAAGAAAAGTTGGTTTTCCTATTTTAGTATTTGATTTAATAATGAAACTAATCTTGGAGATTTTTTAGGTTCTACCCATAGTTCAACCTTGGTTCATGAGAGCTGAATTCATTATTGTTAAAGTTTTTTTTACACAATGACATTGTTATATTAGTAAACAGTTGAAAATGAAATAGTTTATTTCATATGATGTTTAAAATTTTTGGTTTAATAATCATGGTTTTTATTTGGATTAAATTTTTATTTAGTTGCCTTTATCCCTTTTAATTCTTTAACTTAGGGGTAGCTATGACTTCTAATGTTCTATATTCATATCACATTTCATTGTTTGTAAATTACATATCTATATTAATTGGATAACCTTATTTGAGAGGTGTGTGTATTAATTAATGTAAGGTTTAAATAAATAAGTGGTTTACCTTATTTTTATAAGATTGAATCTACGAATCATGGACAAGAAAAGGAGATACATGGAAAGGATTATCCCATGTTCAAAAGAGAGTCTTCATTATACCCCTCTCAGTTGGAATAATATTGTATTAAATTAAATGTTTTATTTTTAATTGATTTCATAAGCTTATTCTATTTTGGTACTCATATGTGAATAATTATTCGATGAAAATTAATAACATTTACTTAAATGCAATTTATCAAAACCAAATGCATAATAATGAAAGGTTATTTTATGAGTTTTATTACTAAGATGTTTCCAAGGTTATGATTATTATGATGGAAATATATATGCATGTTATTTGGTGTCATAACATTAATACCTAATTAAATTTAATTTGGTTTTGCAGCATCAACTGTAATTCATCCATTTACTTCTTACAGTATGAAATATTTTGGCTAATAACTTTAATCTGGTAAATAATGTGTTACTATTGAGTTGTATCTAATTAAGTAGTAATTATTGTGTTTCTTCATGATTATGAAAATGTGTAAGTAAGATGAGAAACTTAAATCAATGAAAGGTATGGATCATTGATTGTAAACGAAATTGCTACATGGATAATAATGTCGTGCATTAGGTGTAAAATTAGTTAATGATTTTTTCAAGTAAAATTACAATTACATTTATATTTTCTATGGTTTATATGCATAATTTTTAATATTCCTTAATGATAAAAAAATTATGCTTGTTTAGATTGTTTCATTAGTATTGTTTAAATGTTAAGAGGTGAAGGACTAGTGGAATATGGAAATCTTGTATACATTACTTGATTTTTTAAAACTACTTCTACAAAAAGAAAATCATTTAAGGTTAAGTCTTGTTAGGTTGGTTTTATGAGAAAGCAGGCCTTGTACAACTATATAGGTCAAAATTTATATGAACACAATGTATGATTATACATCCCAATATTTATATCCTACATGGGATGAATCACTTTATTATATGGTCAATTTGAGAAGACCTAACTTAAGTAGAGTTGTATTATGAGATCCTCTCAGTTTTTTATTTTTAAGATCAAATCTGAGTTTAGATATAGACTTATGGTGACATTCGATAAGAGTTATTATGTTTTAACATTTTGCTTGACTGATTAAATATAAATAAAAAACTGGGGTTTGTTATAAGTTCAAGTCTTATAACTTAGGATGTGTCATGAAATACCATTATAAAGTACATGTGACCATATTTATGTATCTAAATATTTAATTATCCTCATGTCTATGATTTAATTATAAAATACAATTAATTTTTCAAACTAATCATGCACTTACTAATGTAAGTCACACAAATATTCAGAAAATACTCTTCTTCAACACTCTTCTTTTCTAAGTTTTTATATCACATAATTTTGTGACTCTTCGTAGACTTCATCCATACATAACCTAAAATTGTTTCTTTCTATTAGTTTATTAAACTAAGTTTTTATAATAAATTTAATCTTATGCTATAATTGAATCCCATATTCTTGGTTTCTGTTGAATCAAACATCACAATAGGTTACCAAGACTTTTGTTGACTACCTTTGCTTGTCCATCCATCTAAGGATAATATGTTGAGTGAAACTATAGCTTGTTACTCAGTTCCACAATGTCCTCAATAAATGTGCAATGAACTTCACATCTTTGTATAACACTATGTTTTATGAAAATCTCTCAATTTGTACAAATTTGTGTAAGATTCGTCTAATAATGGACATCCAAGACCTATGAATGGAAGATCAAACACACAAATCTATTGAATATTAGAAATCATGTAATGAGCAAAAATTGTAATAGATGTATTCAAAAATGGATATGAATTACATAGAAAGACTCAAAGCTTATATCTCACTAAGCTCACAACTCTCTCACTCACAACTTACATAGCACCTAGCTAAGTAACATAATACAATCTAGAAGACTCTGAATATTCCATATGTGTGGGTCTAACTTCCAATTAATAGGTGGAAGAAAGGCATCAAGCTAACATACCAATACATGTGTGATAAACTTACCAAATGTACAACCATAACTAAGAAAAATAAATAGTAAGAAAATAACTATTCTACACAAACACCCTCCATTAAGCATAGATTAGGTGTGTAGTGAGTCCTAGAAACGAGGCTTGATGAGTTACCCAAGTACATATAAACTATCATAAAGTTGAGAAAATGAGAAAATATGTAGGACAAACTCTCTCCTAAAACAGAGAAGAGAATAAGACTAACTCCTCTCAATAACAAGCCCCATCACCCTGATGAAGTATACCTCCATTGTGTGGATGATGACCTCTTAATAGAATGAGTGATCAATTTAAGGAAGAAGGAAGGAGAAATATTGTTTGCTTCTGAGGGGTTTGGCCACCTACCAAACTATGGCTCAACTCTCCAATCTTCATCAAATGAAAGAAGGAATGTGACAAACAAATACCTTTTATAATCTTCTTATTTCTCGCAATAAATCTCACAAAGATTATTTTTATATAAAATAAACTTAAAAATATACAAGATATTATTTTTTAATTAAAAACAATCAAAAAATACAATATATTTTTTTTATAGTGAAAAAAAATAAAAAAATATAATATATTATTTTTAATAAAAAATAATCTAAAAGATCTCCTCAATATCGTAAGTCTTATTAAAGTTTTTACCCTTAAAAAAAGAAAAAAAAAAAAAAAAAGTCCGTTTATCAATGATCTCCACCCATTTAATAAACTCCTCATGGTCAGTATAAAATCCCACTATAAGTGTGATTCACCCACTAAAGCTTTATTAAAAGGTTTTTTTTTTTTTGTTGGAATAATTCCATAATGTCATGATATTGACATTAAGTACATTTTCAAACCTTTAATGAAATCAAAACCATTATTTTTGAAGCAGTATAGCAAAAACACAATTTTTAAAATGGCAGTTACGAGGTTCATTAAAAAAATCCTTACCAGTTCGACGACTGGCCAGGATGATACGGTGGGGAACCAGTATGAGATTTTGCAGGTCGAGGGGCATGCCATAGGGTTGAAATGGTGGTGTAGAGAGTATGAGGGAGGATGAGAGGAGTTTACAGTTGTACGGTTTTGATGTCAAACTAGCTATGTGGAGACGCCTTCTCCTTGCTATTAGGCAGAATGTCCGACTCTCATCACTTCGATTATACTTTTAAAGAATCTTTCGCTGTGATGGAGAGGTCGTGAGGCACGTCACACATATTCAAGTCACGGTGAAGGATGCCAAACAAGGGTTAAGGAGGCCAATGAGAAAAGAGGATGCTTCCTTGCCCATTGATACTTCCCTTTGTAGTTTTATTACAGGCCATGAGATTGAGCTACATGGTTCCTCTGTAATACAAATCACAGGAACTACATTTCTTCCTCATGTAAATCAACGCAAAAGCTATCCAACATGTGTACAAGGCTCGACGATGAAGTTGGAAGATTAGATTTGCTTGTGCAATTTGAAGGTAACACATAGTAAGATGCGTATGTTACTTGATCTGCCCTCTAATGTTCACTATTCAAAGCCATTCTTGAAGCCAAATCATTATGCACATGCCTCACGATTGTTAGAGGAATGAACCACAGATGAAACACATAGATCTATGGGTTTTCACTTAATAATATGCCAAGAATTCAATATTAAATAACGGCATAAAAACCAGTGTTCGTTACCATTACCCCGAGCTCTGATACAATGTAATATTCGTCCAATAATGGACATCCAAGACCGATGAATGGAATAACGAACACATAAATGCGTTGAAGGTTAGAAATCAAGCAATGAGCGAAAAACTGTAATAAATGTATTAAAAAATGGAGATGGATTACATATAAAGACTCAAAGCATATATCTCACTAGCTCATAGCTCTCTTGCTCACAACTTAAATAACTCCTAGTTAAGTAGCACAACACACTCTAGGAGACTCCAAATATTCAATATGCGTGGGACTAACTTCTTCTAAATAGGTCGAATTAACATCCCAACACATGTGGGATAAACTTCCCAAATATATAAACATAATTAAGAAAGGAAAATAGTAGGAAAAGAACTATCCTACACCGATACTTCTTTGAAAAATAAGTTAACAATGTTTTTCCATCGCTAATCTTATTGAAAGAAAAAAATTGTGCCATATTCCAAATTAGATCCACAATCATAAATATGGATTCAAGTCCTCTCTACGTCCTAGTCAATCCTAAATTAATATCCATGTTGATATCCACCCATTGTCTCTTTGGAATAAGCAATGGTTGAGAAAATCCTACGTTCATACTTTCCCCTTTAACGAGATAAAAAAATCTACATTCTTGTACATAATTATGTACATCTCTCCCTAGATTTATCCAATAATAGTTTTGATTAAAATACACGTATTTTTTCATACCCTAAATTATGCGCTAATCCTCTTTGATCCTTATCCTTGATCAAATTCTCACAGATTGAACCTACAAATATACACAACTATAATCCCTAATACAACAATTGTTCTTAGATGAAATAGTCCAACCACAGTATTTTTTATCCACTAATTGATCACTAGAGTATGTTGTAAGTTATCTATCAATAATCCTCCACTTAGTGATCAATAATCCTCCACTTATTTATCACTAGAGTAAGTTATCTAGATGAAACATCTTACTAAATATGGAAACACCAATATTGGATACTCAGTTGCCTTGTTCATCAACTTGTTTAAATCATATTGCAATTATTCACCTCATATAGACTCTTTTATATCTTTACGCATCATCTTACGGATTGCTACAAACATCCCACTAGAATTATTGATTAAATTCTTGTAAACAATTTCAAGGCCATGAGAGCTTCATGCTTAAAAAATTCTCTTACAACATGATATTTCAAGGATATATCTCACCCTTTTGGGATCCATCTTCAAATATTCTTAGGATATTACAAAACCCAAGTAAACTAAGTCCTTCATGAAGTTACAATTACTCAAATCTAATAAATAATTTTCATCTCACAATGCTTCCAATAATTGTCTCAAATGCAATTAGTTTAATTTCCATGTTCTAATAAAAATAAATATGTCATCCATGTGTATTACAAAAAACACATCTTTTTTTTTTATAACTTCATTCATGAGTCTCATGAATGTACTTGATGCCTTAGTCTATCCAAATTACATGACAAACCATATGTACAAACTTTCATGAATTTTGAACATAGCCTTCCACTCAATGAAGTATATTATACATATTTGGAGATATCCACTATTTAAGTTAATATTCATGAAGTATCATCCTCCACTTTATCAATCCATCAAATCATCCATGCATAGCAATGTAAATCTATACTTAATGGTAATTATAATGAAATTAGTTATATGTTCACACTGATGGAATAATATATGGAAGAATTAAGAGAAGAATAATCATATCCATAACAATAATTGATAGAAGAAAAGAATACTTGATAATAATGATTGAGTCACTTCAAGGGGGCAACCTTCACAATAATGCAATAAGATCATAATTCACAATATGATGATAAAATACTAGCCAATATATCCTATATATAGTCTAATTATATTTATTTATTTTGTAGGATGACCATACAATGAACTTAGATAAATGGAATAAGATAATATGAAACATACGTAAGCTAAAAATAGGATACACATATCAATAGATACACTATAGGTTAAGGGTGTAGCATGCCCCTTGCCATCAAAATAATCTTTACCCTAATGATAGATCAATTATGTATACTTTTTCAACAAAGCTTCATCCTCCCATGTTACATATGCATGATTCAGACTCTTCCACTTGATCAAATACTGCTTAATCTCTCTTGTTTGTAACTTTTTTATGCATGTGCAAAGGATCTCCTCATGTTCAACAATGACTACATTTTTTATCTAATAAAGGTAACTTGATCTGAGTATAAATTCTCTATCTAATGACCTTATTTAGGAAAGATACATTAAATATAATATGTATTTGATTGGATTAGGGTGGATCTAGATTATATGGCACATCGCTAATTTCCTAGAAGATTTGATAAGGGCTATTTTCAAAGACATCTACTTATATTGATGAAATCACACAAGGACTCATTCACCAATATTAAAATTCCTCTCACTATGGTGTTGATCATCTTATTTCTTCATGCTATTTTGTGTTATCTAAATTCTCCCATAACCCAACTATTACCTAATGTTGATGTTTAATGCTTTACATAATATCTAGAACATTGGGTTTCACCTTCAAATATAAAGTGATTGATGTGGGTTAATAGCCATAAAATTACACAAAGTGAGACATTGTAGAAGAGGTATGGAAGGAAGTGTTATCCCACCATTATGCTTGTGGTATCCAATGGACCCATCATTCTAGTTTATCTGATGTAAAACAATGAATATGCCCTTCTAGGATTTTCTTGAGAGCCTCTATTTGCACCTGAAATTTAGGATGATAAGCTGAGATATGATCCAATTGAATACCAAAATATAAATAACTCAGTCCTAAATTTATTGGTGAAAACAAGATCATGATCACTTATAATGATTTTTGGGGTATCATACACCTTTTAAGCTATATTGAGGAAAGAAATAGCTATGGTACTAGATATAATTTTTTGTGATAAGGGAAAATGGAAATATTTTTTGAGCCTATCCACAAAAATTATGATGACATTTTTACCTTCAGATCTCAATAACCCTATAATAAAATCCATGGAAACATTATCCCACCACCATATAGGTATGGATAACAATTATAGAAGACCTAATGTCCTAATTATTTCCCCTTTTTTCTATTGACAAACCAAACATTATATCATAATTTTTTGTATATCCCCCTTGAGTCCATCCCAAAATAAATATTATTTGATGTGATGATATGTATTCAAAAATACTGAATGCCCCCTATTCGAGATGGATGAAGCTCCTAAATGATCTTGTGTTTGAGGAAATAATCTTTACATAGGTATGATCTATCTTTATACCATAATGCATTTTCTTTCCACTCAAATTTGTGAAAACTACTTGAACCATTCTAAATATTTTGAATCAAAACCACTGTATCCATATAATTTTCCTATTATAATATTTTTTATATAATGTGTTTCCCTTCCACATTGTTATTACACATAACAATTCCACATATGATTCATCCATCCTTGAAAGTGTATCTACTACTACATTCTATTTACCATTATTATAGACTATTTCAAAGTTTTATCCAAACATTTTAGTCACCCATTTTTATTTCTCTTATAAAAGTAAGCAATGTTCCAAAAAGTATTTTAGACTATCATGATTAGTCTTTACCTAAAAGTGTCTACCCATCAAATAAGGTCTCCATTACTCAATTACATGGAGAGTACCCAACATCTCTTTCTCATAAATTGGATTGAGAATGATTTTTTGCTTGATATTATGAATCTTGAATTCAGTGGGTATTCCTTATTCTATGAGTATTTATCCCATGCCATATTCTGATGCACTCACTTCAACACCAAACATTTTGGAAAAATCAAAGGTCACCAAAACTTAGTTTTTATACATAGCCATTTTTAGTTGCTTAAATTACTTATTAGTTAGTTCAATCTAATGGAAATAAATTTTTTTTAACAAGTTTTTAAGTGAAGATGATATTTTTCCATAATTGTTTACAAATCTATGATATTACCCTGCTAGCCCCAAAAAAACACAAAGGTTCTTAAGGGACTTTGGCACTTGTCACTCCATAATAGATTTGATATTCTTAGAGTTAAATTTTAATGTTTCATGTGAAATAATATAACATAATTACTCCACCTACTATATACCAAAAACACATTTTGAAGGTTTTTCATAAAGTTTATGTTGTTATCAAACTAATAGTCCCTAGTTTACATGTTAAAAATTTTCTTCCCAAGTTTTGTTGTATATTAGAATGTCATAGAAAAACACCAACATAAGTTTCCTTTTAAAATTCCTAAATATAGTATTCATCAAACTCTGAAATGTATACGGTGCATTTTTGAGACCAAAAGGCATGACCATAAAATCATAATGGCCTTCATGAGTTTTGAAATCTTATTTATGGATAACCTCATGTTTAATTCATATTTGATGATACCCAAAATAAAGATATAGTTTGGTAAAATGAACAATATCATGTAATTCATCTAAAACATCATAAATGACTAGAATATTGAACATATCTTTAATGGTGTACTTATTGAGTTCTCTTCAGTTAGGGCACATCCTCCAAGTGTCATCCTTCTTTTGCACCATCACCATTGGGGAATAATATTATTTTTGGCTATGTCAAATAATAATTTCCTTTATCATCTCATGTGCCATTATTTAAATTTACCTTTTTGAGAATATGGAGACTTGTATGATATTATGTTCAGCAGTGCACTATAGTCTTATGGCATTATCATGTTATCTGCTTGGTGGTAGGCCTTTTAGAATGGAACCCAAAATTATTGGAAGGTAATCAAGAATTATTTATAAATCAAGTTGTCCAGACACCTATGTTAGTTTAATTTCTAAGTAAAATAATCGTGGTACAAATCCTTCCACCATTTTTATAAGAATTCTCATCATCTGATTTGAAATAACCAATTAATAAGAACATTACCATAATACTCATTATTCGAATTTTGTGCCTTTAGAATAGAATTGCATGGACAAATCATATAAATTCATATCTATTATTCCCAAATTCATGATCCATTATTCTCTAAAGACATTATCAAACCCATCCATGAAAATCATGAACATAGGGGAATTAAGATCCCTTGTTGAAATTTTAATACTATGGATTTGTCCAAAATAGTTGACTATGGCACCATCTATAATCATCACTTGAAGTTATACAATTAGATAAATAAAATAGTTCAAAGGTGTAGCTAGCTTACTTTTGATGAGATTATGTGTACTTCCTGAGATAATGAAAATGGTCACCTTTTGTTTATTGAGGAATCACAATACCTTAAGAGTTTGAGTACATATACCTAAAAGCACATGATAGGAGATATTAGGGTGAGAATCTTTAGATTCATCCTATAGTTATTACATACCATCAATTGTGGCCTTATTATCATATTCATCTTCATCGACACATTTGATTTAGAAAAAAATCTTTTTGACACATGTATGTCATTTTCTCCACTTACTTGTCACAACCAAAACATAACCCTTGGTAACACTTATCTTGAATTTGATGAGGGTTCAATCTTGTAAGTTATAGAAATAAAGGCATTGTAAAATTACATTCATGCCCATGAGTGACATCCATTTTTTTGAGCAGTTATTTTTCCTTGTCAAAGCATGTGAATGGTATGTATTCATAAATGGTCAATGGATTAAACACATGAACCTCAAGTTGGATGATATCCTTAATCTCCCCAAGAACATGATATTAAATTTTTTATTAGTCATGCCATCCACACATAAGGATAGATTATATAATTATTGAATATAGTCCTTAATAATACTTATCTATTGTAACTTTACTAGTTGAGGATATTATTTTTCATAGGTGTTGGTGTGATTGTGTATATATAACTCCTCACTAAACACCAAACATGTAACAAGACTGCCCACCCCTTTTTTTTGGCATAAAACCACCTATATAAAATGAATTACTTTGGTTCAAGATAAAGAGATGTCGTGATCACATTTAACACACGCATGGTCTAATTTATATCAAATATTTTTTCCATTTAATTGATCCAAGTGAGTGGATCCTTACCATAAAACATGCACACTTTCACTTTTGACAGAAAGTCCATTAAACCAATATTGGAATTATGATATTTATGAGTGAGAAACATTGATTGAAGCAATGAAGGATTGTTTTTTGGAAGCTAAGTTATAATACATGTCAATTGATCACTCATTACTAACAATTGATCTTTCATAGAATCCATTTCCACTTTTAGTACATAAGAATCATCCTTCCTAAGCATGCTTTGTATATATAATTAAATATGTTGAACCACCTCAAAAAATAATGGATATGAAGTTCCAAACTCCAAGTTATCTTTTTAAGGAGTTTTTTGGTGTCTTTACCTTTCTCACATCTGTGAGTGTTTGGACCAGTTTTATACAAACCCTAGGATGGACGGCTTCTAGACTAAAAATGGTGTACTATTATATTATACCTTTGTTATCATCTCATCGACATGAATCTAATGATTAATAATTTTCATAAGGGTATGAAAAAAAAATCTAGACATTAAAAAAGAAAATACTTCAAAAACTATTGTAGTGGAGGATAAATTAAACTATTCCTAGACCATAGGTTATGTTTTTTTCTTTTAGCTCTTGATATGGTTGTAATACCATATCAAAAAAATACCACTAAAACTAGCCCAATCAATCCTCTGATACTATATGTAATTGAATTACTTAAATTTTTACAATAATGGATTAATATATCAAATAATTAAGAATAGAATAATCATATGAATAATAATAATTTACAAAATCCCATAATACTTGATCAAAATCATTGAGTCCCTTCAAGTGGGAAACCTATGCAAGATTGCAATAAGAACAAAATTCACAATATTATGGTAAAATAATAACCACTACATCCTTTGAGAAAAATTAGAGTTGAGGAGGAGGAGTGATGTCTGCGCGCGGGGAAGGGCACGAGGGGGATCCGGCGGCAGGAGACCAGGCAGCAGGGCTCAGGCGGAATGGTAGTGGGTTGGAAGGAAAGGACTTGGACCAAACAACAGTATATTCCAGCGAGAAGGTAAAGCTGAATAAAATTAATGGATGTTTGCTCAGAAGGCAGGATCGTCCTGTGCTAGTCATTCCTCAAGAAACAGTTCAGGAGGACATTGCTTACCTCTCTTCACATACATTGATATGCAAGTTCCTGGGAATTAGAATCCCTCAGCCAGCTTTGGAAGCCTGGGTTAGGCGCTCCTGGGCAGTTGACGGAGATTTTGACATTATGTTAGCAGGGAACAATTACTTCCTGGTAAGTTTTTCCTCGGTAGCGGATCGTAATCGCATTTTTGAAGGGGGTCCTTACTTTTATGAACGAGCAGGCCTTTTTCTCAAACCATGGCATGTTGGTTTTAATACGGCTGAGGATCTTCCACCCTGTGTCCCGGTCTGGGTGAGGCTCCCATGGCTGCCGCTGGAATTCTGGTGGGAAGACATCCTCAAATAGATAGCGGCCTTGTTGGGAACACCAACAACGATTGCGCATCAATCTTTAGATAAGAAATTCATTACTTATGCTCGGGTCTGTGTAGACATGGATTTATCCAAGCCTCTTCCTGATTCTTTGGAGATTTGTTTGGGCTCACTAACATGGATTCAGCAGATTGACTATGAATCCATTCCTTTCAGATGCAGAATTTGTCATGCTTATGGACATTTACATAGACAATGCCCTCTGGCTGCCAAAGACAAAGGACGAATGCCAGAACCTCCAACGCCATCTTCAGTTCCTGCTGATAAGGGTTCTGGAAGCGTAGGGCAAAATCATAAAGCTAAAACCCAACCAGACTACCTGAGCAAAGGCAAGAATCTGATCCCTGGGGGTTTGGCGCAGAGTTATGTGGATCAATTCAATAGTGGAGTGGAGGACTTTATTCCAGTTAGGAAGCGAGCTAGAGGCCGAGGTTCGAGGCGAGGGACTGCAGAAAGGCATTTGGAACAGGGTTTTAACAAGTTTGAGGCCCTTGATAATATGGTTATTGAGGAGGGTCTTCTTATGCAAGATCTTGGAGAAGCTTCCGGACAGCAGAAGCAGTTGCCAGATTCCTTGGGGGGACAGGATAGGATGGACCTTACGCCTCTAGCAGAACCTCTGGCTCTAGAGGAAGGGCAGCATGAGTGTGTGAATGAGCTTAAGGAGAAAGAAGTAAAATGGGCAGATTTGGTGGAGGGTGATGCGTGGAAAAAAGACAGAAATTCAGCTTTGGCCCTGGGGCTAAGTCAAAAACAATTCAAAAAGGTCACACCATCCGCTAATCCTATAGTGGGTCGGAAGAAAGATCAGGATAAACTCAAAATTACAGGTGACTTATTGGTGGAATCTGGGGTGGTTAAGCCCTTGGAAGAGCATTTTTCCCAATCCACCCAATGATAGTTTTATCTTGGAATGCAAGGGGTTTGAACAGCTACCCCAGACAGAAAGCTATTCGTAGTTTGGTGTGGGACCACTCTCCTGATATCTTTTGCATCCAAGAGACGAAGCTTACTGTTGATTCTCTAATTGCTTGTATGCCAAATAGTTGGCATTTTGGGCAATGGCAGTGTGTTGGAGCTAGAGGCACCTCGGGAGGACTTGCTATGGGATGGGACCAGAGGAAAATCATTCCACAACATTGGGTTACATGTATTTCGGCCTTGTCTATGATTGCCTCCTCTTTGGAAACTGGTGAGTTATGCCTGGTCACTACAGTCTACGCACCGGCTAACATGGAGGGGCAGCAACAGCTTTGGTCACATATCCGGTACATCCGACAATGTTTTCCTTACTTACCGTGGATAATAGCTGGGGACTTTAATGCTGTTATGAGCTTAGAGGAGAAGCATGGTGGATCAAGCCGTTTAGGCTCCTCTTCTGAGTACCTTCGCCATAACATTGAAGTGCTTCGTGTCTCTGATGTGAAACCCTCCAACGGGCTATTTACTTGGAGTAACTGAAGAACAGGTAAGGATGCCATTTCAGAGCGTCTTGATAGATTTTTAGTTTCTTCTTTCTGGCATTCTAGCGCTTTTGCTCTCACTTGTGAGATCTTGGATGGGAGGGGTTCGGACCACTGGCCGATTAAACTTTCCATAGGCCGGATAGGAGGTCCTAGAAAGCCCCCTTTCAAATTCCAGTTGATGTGGCTCCGAGATCTTTCTCTTCATGATCTCATAAGCCAATGGTGGAGACAGGGAGCCCCACCTTATGGCACAGCGATGTACTCCTTCTTGAAAAAGCTTCAATATGTTAAAAGGAAACTCCAGATATGGAACAGGATTTGTTTTGGGGATTTACATAGTCAGAAGAAGAAAGCGCAAGATCAGTTGGACGACATTACTAGGCAAATAAGAGAAACTGGGATTTCGGAGGACCTTCGCCGGATGGAAGCTAGAGCAGCTAATACACTTGCTAAATGGGAACTTCGGGAGGAGATCTATTGGAAACAGAAGGCCCGCAATGATTGGCTTCAGGAAGGAGATAAGAACACTGCCTTTTTTCACAATTCTGTGCAAGGGAGGCGAAATGGTAATTTTATTACTTCGCTTATTACTCAGGATGGAACACACCTCTCCTCCTTCCAAGATATTAGCAGAGAAGCTGTCCGGTATTTTGCAGAACTTTTTGACAGCGATACTTTGCCAGATGAAGGGGCAGAAAATGTAGTGCTGTCTTGTATTCCATCCTTGGTGGATGATAGAATGAATGAAGAGCTCATGCGTCCGATTGAGAGTGTTGAAGTGGAGGAAGCGTTGTTTAGCATGAAGAAAGGTAAGGCCCCTGGTCCTGACGGATTTCCAGCTGATTTTTTCCAAGAGTTTTGGAGTATAATTAAGCAAGACTTGATGAGTGTCATACAGGAGTCTTATTCTAGCAAGGAAATGCTACGTGCATTGAATGCTACTTTTCTGGTGCTTATCCCGAAGAAGGAACAAGCAAATAAGCTAGAAATGTATAGACCCATTGCCCTTTGCAATGTTATCTACAAAGTGATTACTAAGCTTATTGCACAAAGGCTGAAAAGGCTCCTCCCCAATCTTATTTCAGAGGAACAAGGAGGTTTCATGGTAGGTAAACAAATTCTGGATGGGGTGGTGATAGCTTCGGAAGCTATTCATTCCATGAAGATGTCCCAAGAGAGGGCTATGTTTATCAAGCTTGATCTCGCCAAAGCCTATGACAGAGTTAGCTGGAGGTTCTTACAGAAAATTCTCTTAGCTTTCGGTTTCAAGCAGGATTGGACTAGGTGGGTGTTAAGCTGTGTTACCACACCTTCCTTCTCGGTTCTGGTGAATGGAGCCCCAACAGAACTTTTTGGTGCGTCTAGAGGACTATGGCAAGGGGACCCTATCTCTCCTTACTTGTTTATTCTCATGGCCGAAGGGCTTGGGAGGCTCTTCAACTGCCAGGTTTCTCAGAATGTTATCCGGGGATGGAAATGGGAGAGAGGGGTAACCACCTTGTCCCACCTCCAATTTGTTGATGACACTATCCTAGCTGGGGAAGCCCGAATCCGGGAAGCGAAAGCTTTCCGCATCACTCTTGATATTTATTTGGCAGCGTCGGGGCAGCAGATTAGTGAGCAGAAATCTTCAATTTATTTCTTTAACACTCCTGAGGCTGTCCAGAGGAGAATAGCTGCCATTCTTCGGTTCCAGATTCAGACTCTCCCAGTGGTTTACTTAGGGGTTCCTATTGTGGTTGGGCGTCAACCCAGGCTGTTCTGGCAGAATATTCTTGACAGGTTGAGACAGAAGGTAAGTCATTGGACCTATAGATGGCTTTCTACAGCAGGTAGGGTGATTTTGTTACAATCGGTTATTCAGGCTCTACCAATTTACCGGAGCATGGTTCAGAATGCACCAGCTTACTTTCTAAAAGAGTATGATGCTCTTTCTAGGAAGTTTCTGTGGGGGGGCAATCTGCAAAATTCTAAATGGAGTCTTGTTAGATGGGACTTAGTGTGCAGGCCTAAGCAGGATGGTGGCCTGGGATTACGCTTAGCTATTCTGGCTAGCCAAGCTCTGGCTCCAAAGCTTTACTGGCGCTGGTGTACTAGCCATTCTGCCTTGTGGGCTAGAATCCTGACAGCCAAATACCTTCCGAGCATTAATATTCATGATATTGCCAGATTTCCTCTTGAGGGGAGGGGGTCCATGATATGGGATACCCTTAAGCATGGAGCACATTTGGTGAAGCAAGGCCTGTTCTGGATGTGCCGCAGTGGGTCTGAGGCCTTATTCTGGGAGGACTCCTGGGATGGTTCACCCCCACTTCTTCAGTCACACCCGCATTTGCAAACTCTTGCCGACTCCTTTCATGCTGGTGGTTGGAGTTCGGTGAGGCAGTACAAGGAACCTTACAATATGGGTACTACCATTGGATACAGGTGGAAACACTCCTCTGACTGGCCTCCCGGGGGTTCGGAGGAGGAACGCGAGGAATTATCCCTCATTCTTGAGACTAGAATGTGTTCTGTGTTGCAAGGAAGTGATAAATTGGCTTGGAGTGGTGATTCTACAGGGCAATACTCCGTGGCTGCTGGTTATAAGTCTTTGCTGGAGCAAACGGGGGAAGCAGGACTGTTTCAATGGGGGAAGAAAGTCTGGAACCGAATGGCGTGGCCCAAATGTAATTTTTTTCTCTGGCTCCTCACACACAATAGGTGCCTCACCTGGGATAATCTTTGTTGTAGAGGATTTCAGGGACCATCCATTTGTGTGATGTGTTATAGCAACGAGGAGACAGGGGCGCATTTATTCTTCCAGTGTACTTTTGCTAAACGGTTATGGCACCTGTGGTGGAGTGCGTGGAGAAGAACACCCTGCAGGCATGTTTCTTCTTTAAAGGAATTTTGGGATCGAATGGGCAGTGCCCCTGTTAAAAATACTCTGTTACAAAATGTCTGGGAGGTGGGACCTTCCTTCATTTTGTGGAATTTGTGGCTGGAGCGGAATAGGCGAATCTTCAGGGGAGCGCGGACTGAGCTGAAGCTGCTGTGGAATAAGGTAATAATGGCGATGCAAGAAACTATTCTTGCCAAGTGTGCACCTAACAACAGTTTGGAGCAGGAGGCGGCGGGAGTGTTTGGGCGCTTGGGGATTATCTTCCCTGGAGGTGACGTGGCGAGGAAGTTCAACCGGCTGGCGAACTGCAGGACCAAGAAGGCTCGGCCGATAAGCAGAAGTGGACGGTGGGCGCTCCCAATAGCTGGTTGGATTAAAGTTAATACAGATGGGTCTTCCCGTGGGAACCCAGGGGATGCAGGAATAGGAGGTATCGCCCGGGATAGCTTAGGGAACATAAAATTCTTGTTTTCCATTTACAAAGGCTGGTATACAAATAACCGGATGGAAGCTGGGGCCATTCTGGAAGCTGTGGAGAGCTGCTGTCGACGTGGTTTACTCAATGTCATTTGTGAATCTGATTCACAAGTTGTAGTTGATTTGTTGAACAAGGGTGATTCAGGTAAGACTGACTGGTATTTACAAACCATTATTCAGCAGATTAAGCATTTAAGTTCTTCTTTGAATTCGATTTCCTTCCAACACATTCCGCGGGAGTGGAATGAGGTTGCGGATTGCCTTGCGAAGTGGGCCACGGAGAATGGGACATTCTGGAACATTACTGAGGAAGCTAACCTCCCTCCGAATCTGTATCAAAAACTGGTCCATCCGGTGGAACAGGAGAAAAATGTGTAATTGGTGTTTTGCTTCGATTCTGAATAAATTTTTACCCCCTTTTTAGTTTTAAAAAAAATAAAAATAAAATAAAAAATAACCACTACATCCTTTGTATAGTCTACTTAACCATGGTTATTCTATAAGACAACCATACTAAGAACATAGATAAATGCAATAAAATAATATGAATGATATTTAAGCAAAATGTTTACCATACATATCCGTTTACATACTATAAGTTACCTGAACATATTAATAATCTTATTGATGGATTTGAAATCAATGTACATCCTCCATTCTATAATTTTATTAAGTTCTAACACTAATGGAACTCTGAATAGGCTCAAACTCTATATAATCAACCCTTTATCTAACATCTCTTAAACTTATAATTTCACATCTGCATTATCCTTAGGTCTTTGTCTATATGAAACTTTGTTTGGTAGATTTTAACCTGGAACCAAATCCATTTGATGACCTATAATTCACATGGGTGATAATCAATTTAATAAATCATTAAACAAAAATCTCTATAAAATCACTAAATATCTGCTTTGATTTTTGTGGAATTGTTTATTTAGTTTCACTTACACTAAGAACTTGTACGATCTTTGATAATATTGCAAAACATGCACAGTCTTAAATTCTTCCAAGAATAATTTTAATAAAATCATCAATAATTTATGTCCCTTTTCAAATTATTTTTTCTTATCTTTCGTATGAAGGCAAATCTAATTCCTCCAATCATTCACTAAAGCGTAGTTGTTTGGATGGCCATCATATTGCGAATTTCTATCAAACTTCCAATGCATTCTAAGTAAAACTGGAAAACTTGCATGGGAGTTATGTTGTATATGAATTCATATTTTGATGCACCCATTTAAAAACTTACCACACATTTCATATTTATCATAACCTGATATCCCTTTAGTTACCAAGACACTTTATAGTGATTTGGATGGGCAATCCATTTCAAACTAGTATTTTCAACCATCTCTTATGAAAGAAGAGAATTGGTACTTTTGTTACCAATAGTCAACTTGAAATACTAACCTACATACCTGAAATGGTTCTAAACACATTATTCATTTGTACATGACTATTATCTTCTTCTATTAGTTTCAACAGTGGCCTCTTGAGAATGAGAAATTATCCTTTTTTTTCCTTTTACTTGATGTATTTATTCAATGATCTCATCAATGGCTTACATGATATTCACATTCACATCATTTCTCCATCTCCTTTTGTTGCGCACAAGTGGACACTTATATTCTGCATGTATAGTTTATCCACATATGAATCATGTATCCATGAATACATGACCTCCACCTCATCCATGGGATCCTTATGAAATTGTAAAATTTAATCTACCTCTTTGCACACTTGTATGATTATGCTAAGAAGTACTAGCACATCCGTATTGTGTACATAAACCTCTCTCACTACTTCCTTTCTCCTATGCATAAAATTTTTCCTTTCCATCAATATTCACCTTGTTTTTAAAGAGATAAATTCTATCATATGTTAAATATGAATTGATAATATTATTTAACAGATCGTAATCTTATAATACCAAACTCATCTTAAATAAAAATTTGTAATCATTCTTGGTGTCATATTCAACAAGACACAATTTGATGTCAATCTATAAAGCTTTTTACTTTAATATTTTACATTGATTTCCCGTTGTTGCATATTTTTAAACTTCTTCAATATTGTTAATTAATAATCACAAAGTATGTGTCATACCCATGATTTTATTTTTAAATTTTTTTAAATGTGCATATTAATCTATATTAAGAAGTATTCGTGGATAGTAGTTAAGTTTTTTATAATATGAGACATTTAGTATGGATGAATTTTTTAAAATAATATTTCTACTTGAATGATTTGATAAATTATGATGTTATATTATACTTTACTATATATTTTGACAATATGTGTTGTTTTCTAGTATAATTTTATTTGATTTAATTGTACATTTTATCAACAACATTTGGTTAAAATGAGGCAGTTATTATTTGCGAGAACAAAATATTGGTGAAATTAAATTGATTTATTTGTAGGCCTTGGATTGGCCACCAAAAGCTAAGCTTTCTTGTGGGAAAAACATAATAGAAATGATAATATTAAATAGATAATGAAAGAGAAAATTAAAACACTAGTTGACCCTATATATCATAATAATTATTTTTTCAATTAAACAGTTTGGTCACAAAATTGGTGCCATTTGTAATACCAAGTGCAAGGAATGTGCTGCACTAAATTGGTGATTACAATATGTTTGTGTGTAAAAACTCATTTTTGAGTAAATATGTTTTATATTTTCTTTACTCTATGGATTAAATTAGAACCAGTGTGTCTTCATCATAGATGGTGGTGCTAATGGTAAGGAGGACCTTGTGTTCTTATTTTGAACGAAAGATATGAATTTTAATATATCCAAAATAACATGGCTTATATTAAAAAGGCTTTGAAGCTACCACCTAGCACATTATATAGGTGGGTAGATGAATTTCATGTGAAAATTAAATATATTAATTAAAATTATAAATAAAAATGAAAATGGAAGGGTGGGATGGAAACCTAAATCTAACCCCTGAATTTACCTGGGCTAAGTAAATTCAAAAAATGCGATCAACGGGTTAAGTTTCTATTTTGGGCCTTATCATTATTTGAGTTTGTGGCTAACAAGGTTGAGGAAACGATGGAGAAGATTTAGCAGATAATGGATGTTGGATTCCATACCTAGAATATATTAAGCCATTTTTCCATCCCAGATTGATAAATCCATGTATACATTGAGGATAAAGTTAAGAAGATTAAAAAAATTGCGAAGATAATGCAGTCATGGTTGTTTTATGGTTTTATGTATTTTTAAAAATATATATTGGGATACACATTAGGAAAGTAAAATGGGAAAGGAAATAGGAAAATAAATGGTCGAGTGCAAGAGAAAAGGAGAGATTGCTAGGAAATTAGCGTTCTTTGAAAAACATTCAACTGATAACAAAACCCTAAAGTGAGTATTTCAAGTTCAACGACTAATCGATGAAACTTGTGGAAATGGAAAAATAGATGACTCAAAATTTGATCGTGATTGAATCATCCATTGATCGTTTTTGTTTATATATGAAATGACTTTTTAAAAAAAGTATTACTCAGTCCTCCATAGGTAAATGTAGGCTCTAACTTATACGGCATAATTATTTAAATACCTCAGGTCGACACATTGACCAATGTATAAATTAATTAATGACTTATTAATAAGAAAGCCCAAGTATTTGCTTTTGGCATAGATAGAAGCTTGGTTCAATTTCGTTTAAAAGGCATGTCGAACCAATTCTCAGTGGTAATATCATGCTTAAACTTAAACACAGCTTAACTACCTTCTATAAGAAGAGTGGTGGATAAATCTCGTTATGTTAAAGTAATACTTGTAAATGCTTTTTTATTTTATTTTATATAATGTGAACTCTATTTACTAAGTTAATAAGGTAAAAGCTATAATCAGTATTGAAAGCCATTAAGGCTGTGATCATTTGGAAAAACAAAATTAGAGTTTGGTCTCTCACTAAAACCTGAATTTGAGTAAGGATCCTACAATTTTATTATGACCTATAACTCAATTGTAAAATACTGGACAAAGGATCTGGATATAACCAGGTTTTAAACAATTACATTTGAATTTAAAAGTACACAATTAACTAATATATAATTCTTATTGGCAGTGTAAACGAACCCAGTTGAAATTAGGTAGAGTGAACCCCAGGGATACATATTCATTAAAAGTTTTAAACAACCATTATGCTAGTCATAGGCCCTGACATGACCTATAGTGGAAAATCAAATAACACCAATAAATCCAAGAAATAAAATACGTGTGAAACAACCTGAGGAGTTAATCTACAAGGTTTAGATGGTTCGTGAATAATGAATAAATTTTAAAATCATTTATAATTATTGAAAACAATCTAAGTAAAAAGAGGGCCTATATTGGCATGGATAGAAGTTTACTGCGCATGACATGAATTGTAGTTGATTATGTATAAAAAATGAGTGCATATAGTTTGAAGTATAAAGAATGTGAGTAAATTTAAGGTTGTATAAAAAATGTAATACATCTCAATCGTGTTTTTTTTTAACTTGATATTAATTTCTTACCGAAAAAATTATAATTGATTAAGATAACGAATTGCAACAACAAACAAAGAATAAAACTATAACCCTTTGAACATTTGCTTGTGTTGAAAGCTACGTTTTTATTAAAACTTTTCATCATTCGAATAGTTATAATATGCCTCATTAAATAGAGGACTAAGGCGGATTATAAAAGCTTCGAAGAGATTAAAACTAATTTTAAAATAATCCAATCGAATTCTTTTAAACATTAATTTAAATTAGTGTAAAAACAGTTTTATTCATGCTTTAAAGAAAACTATCATTATTAAATTAATATTATATTCTAACACTCTCTTTTAATTTCTATTACTATTTACTTCACATTCATAATGTCTAAATCATGGCTTAGATGTTTAAAATTATCTATAACTAATGTATTTGTGAATATATTTGCATTATGTCTTATGCGTTCAAAATTACCTATAGCTAATGCATTCGTGAATAAATTTGCATTATGTCTTGGGCATTAAAAATTCTATATAACTAATGCATTTATGAATATATTTGTCAACTAGTCTTCAAATACATAAAACTCCAAATAGATATCTTCATTGTTCACCAACACTCTGATGAAATGATACATGGTGTCAATATGCTTACTTTTCTTTTGAAAAATATGATTCTTTGATAGTAAAATTGTTGATTTGTTATCACAAAACATTGGTGTAGGATTTTCCTATTAATACAATAGATTTGTCAACACTTTCCACATCCAAGCTACTTGATATGTTGTTGATATTGTTACTACATGCTCTATTTTAACTGATGAAATTGTCACTATAGGTTGGTTCTCTTATGCCCATAAAACTAAACTTGTGTTAAAATGAAAAATATTTTTAGAAGTACTCTTCATATCATTTCTGCTTCATATAAAATCAGTATTAGTATAGCCAATAAAATCAAAATCATTAGTTGTGTAATATAATATTTGTGTGAGTGAAATATAGATGCAAATTATGCTAAGAAAACATTAAACATAGAGAGATATAATCTAAATTTAATCAATCTATGCTAGAGAAACAAAGGAAAGAAACTAAAATACAAAATTATACCTTTCAATCTTGTTTCATTGATATTTTGAGTTGATTTACTCTTTTGGATGTGGTTGCTCAATCTTATCTAAAGCAAGGGAAATTGGGCAGTGTTTCAATATATGAACTTTCGATGTCTTGGATGTACTTGGATGGAAAATGTGTAACTCCTTTAGAAACTCAGCATAATAAATGTACAGTGAAGAAAATTTGTAGATATACTAGCAGAATAAATTTATAATGAAGAAGCTTGTCTAAATTAGAGGAAGGACATTCAATTTATAGAATTTAAAAATGGATATGAACCATCCATCTTGAGATGAAGATCAAGTGTTGATAATAAAAAGTAATTTTTAATTTATAATAGAAATTATGAATTAAAAATTGAAGTGGAGGACATGTGGAACCCACAAATGAATATAAAATTCATTTGAAAGGAAGATATAATATAAAAGTAATAAGTGGATTTGAGGTGGATTATTAAAATGGATGAAATAATATCATAGAAGATAATGGGATTAGATGTCGATTATTAAATTATAAGAAATTAGATCATGGAAAATAAGATGACTATTAAATTGGAATGGTGGGAGATAGGTGGGGCCTTAGGGCATGTAAGGATACTTTTGATTTATAAATTTATAAAAATGATGAATTTTTAATATCCATAAATTTTTAAATAAATAAAGATTACTTACTTTATTTTACATTAATCTAGGGATAATAAACAGTGAATAGTGAATAGTGAATGATGAATTATGTTTAGGAAAAGCTAGGGATGATTAGAGATGATTAGGTATGATTATAGATTTAGTGCGAAAGTTTAAAATCAACATAAAATGTATGGTTTTAAGTGTCTACAATATTCCATGTCTTGTTTTTCCTGTTACCAATCTCAATATTCTCTTCACAACTTACTAGTGTGAGTCTTTTGGTGACTCTAAAAATCTTAAAATTAATATAAATCCATACATAATATTTTTCCTTATAGTTGAGAGATATATCAAACTTTGAATGAATCTTTGGAACATACTTGGATCAAAATTAGATCCATGTCTTCTTTATTGAAGTTTGTTTCTATTGCTACTAAAGTTGTTATTGGATTCTAATTCATCATATTGAATCTCTTCAATCTATCCTAGGCATACATAGATTGACAAATAAAAATATTATTAAGTAATTTAATAACCTCATTGTCCATAAAATATATCATTAATCCTAAATTTATCATTTCAAATTCTTTTTTATAGTTTATCTGAACATGTCTACAAACAAATTTATATTAAATATTAAGTCATCAACATATAAACATATAATATTTATTGATATTAGTATAATAAGTACGCTCATTATTAATTTTACTTAATATATTATGAGTCAATCAGACTATACCATGCTCTTGATCCTTGTTTGAGCTCATAAAGTGTTTTATTCAATCTATATACCTTGTATTCATGTCCATGCACTTCATAACTTGGTGGTTGTTTTGCACAAACTTCTTCCTCTAGAAAACTATTCAAAAATATTGATTTGGCATTTATTTGGTATAATTTTCAATTATTTTATGCTCAAATGGCTAAAATCATTCAAACTATATCACGTCTTGAAACTAATGTAAATATATCATTATAATCAAATATATGTTGTGAAAGTTTTTTCTACTCACTTTGCTTTGTACATGTCAACTTTTTCTTCTATATTGAACATGGTATTATAGACCCATATGACTCATATGTTGTTCTTACCTTCACGTAGATATGCTAACTCCCATATTTTATTTCTTTCAATAGAATCCATCTCTTCATCCATAGAATTGATCCAATTATTTTCCTTAGCTACTTCATAAAAATATGCAGAATCATAAGAGAATGAAAAAAATTTGAACATAAATCTAAATATGTTTCTCCTTGATAATAAATCTCTTTCATACTTATTATATTATTATCTCTATATCTTGATATTAATAAGGCAAGTGTATGATCTGATTTATTACTTTCTGATGAATTAGGAGTAAGATGACTTACACGAACTAATAATTCACCTTGTACAAAATTATTTGGTGTTCTTATCTATTCTAAATTATCTCCTTGTAGATTTATTGTTTGAGTACATGTTGCTTGTGAACTTAGATGACCACCTTCTATACCTTGTTATATTGAATCTTCTTATTCTTAAGGTATAGCTTCTATAATTGATCTATCAATACTTCTATCCTAATCTTCATCTTCATTGAATTCAACATCTCTACTAATGATTACCTTTTTGGTAATGGGATTATACAACTTATAAGATTTTAAATTCTCACTATAATTAATAAATATATATTTTTCACCTCTATCAGATAGTTTTATTCATATTTTTTCTAACACATTTTCATATGACACACATCCAAAAAAATCTAAGAGAGATACATTGTGCTTCCTACCACTACATGTTTCCTATGAAATAATGTCCTTGACACTCTTTGTAGGACAATTGTTTAAAATATATACTGCATATGTTACTACTTCTACCTAGTATTCATTAGACAAGTATTTGGTCTTCAACAAGCCCATGACCATATCCATGATTATTCTATTTTTTTCTCTATAAGGTCATTCTATTGTGGTGTGTGTCTTGTAGTTAAATAATTTTAAATTTTTTTACAATACCTATAAAAATATACAAACTCATTTTAATTATATTCACCACCTCTATCTAACCTAATTACCTTAATGTATATGCAACTCTATTTTTCAACCATTGCTTTGAAATATTTGAGTATTATGAAAGATTCAGCCTTTTTCTTGAAAAAATATATCCATGTTTTCTTGCTAAAATCATCAATGAGCCATAGAAAATATAAACTTCCTCCTAATGTTGGAGTCTACATAGGTCCACATATATTAGTGTAAATAATCTCAAATGGTGTCTTTTCTCTTTAAAACACTCTTATTGGAAAACCTTAGTTGTGTTATTTTACTGAAATACAACTCTCACATAAGATCATTAGCTACTCAATTAGGTTAATCCTCTCACCATATATTTATTCTATAATAAACTGATACCTCTAAAATGAATATGTTCATATCTTAGATGCCATAAGTGTATGATCTAAATAGGTTTCATTGTAATTTGCCTTGGGATCTTTTTGTATTGACTTTTCACTCTTGATTCAAAGTAGGAACATTCGGTTCCTAATCATCTCAACATTTTCAAATAACATATCACTTGAAAATATATCTAGTATAGTGCACACATTGCCTTTAAAATATAATTGGTATCCATTCTAAACAAGCTAACCAACAATCATAAGATTATGCTTAAAACCTAGCTCAAAATAAACATTAAATATACTTTCTTTCAGTATGTTTTGTACTAATTTTAATCAAAATTTTATCCATTATTAATACTTTATTATCATTGTCTATGTTGAGTTTTGGCTTCATTGAACTATCTAAGCTTCCAAACAAATCTTTGTTTCCTATCATATTATTATTGCATCTAATGTATAAAAGCCAAATATGACTAGAGATCTCTTGAGCAACATGACATGTAATGAATAAAGACCTATAAGATATTTCATATACATTAGAAAAAATTGCTTTATGTTTACCCTCATCATCTTATTTTTATTCTAGCACTCGTATGCATAATGACCAAACTTCTTAAATTTATTAGATATGTGACAACAATGTTCAATATTATATCCTTTTATGGTGTGGTTTATATCCCACTCCTTAATGTGGGGTGTGGGAGGGAAACAAACCCCACTATTACTTATAGGGGGTCTAGTGGGGGTGATGACATTTTATGGATCCCCCTTGGTATGGGTTTAGGGGTAATGCCTCTAAATAAAAATTCCAACAAGCTAAACCCCTATTTTTAAGAACATGAATTACACCATATTCTATTTTTATAAGGGTAAGTGCACAAAGTTAGGGGACAAAAAGGGGACTATACATGGACATGATTTTCTTAAAATTTCATAAATATGAAATTCTATAGATAATTTGAGATATCTACACTTTAAATTTTGAAAAGATGTAAGAAACATGAAATGTATCATTTCAGGTCTAGTTTCTAAAACACTATTTTTTTTTCAAAGTAGTTTATTATAACTAGGTAAAATATGTAAAATTTAAAGATGAACTTATTCTTTTTTAAGAAAATAGAGTAGATAGATGGTTGTGAAATGCACCATTTTTAGTAGCATTTAATATTATTTAAAATCCATTGGTGAACATTTAGATAAGATCTTATAGTTTGTGACCTATTTTTTTTTCATTTAGTGAACATTTGTTTATAGAATTTACTAGTTGATAGATCATACAAACTAAAAACAAGTGATAGTTGTTTGCGTGGTGTGCCTAATATCAATTTTTTTTAATGTGTTTATAATTAAGCCTAGTTTGTGATCATATAACTTATTTTTCACTTGGATCAAGGAAAAAAATTACCTGAACATATACATGCATGTGTATTTGTGACACGTGGTTGCCTAAATAAGGTATAATTAGAAATAAATAGAGTTCAAAACCTTAATAGAGTCCAAAAATTATAAAAATAATATTTTTGGAAAGAGTAGAGTGTGTGCATTGTGATGGTATTAATTTTTTTTAATTTTACCATTGAAATTCATAGTTTATTTGGCAATGGAAGTTTAATTTTATTGTTTTTATGAAAAATCTCAGACTTGGTTGTAGATTGATAGGCCCAATACTTTGGCTCTAGAATCTAAGCCATTCCCAAGCCAAAAGGCTTGTTGATTGAATTTAAATTCAAATATGATGATTGTGTTAATATCATGATCAAATTAATATGTAGTGTGATCACGTTAATGGGTAATGTGATCACGTCCTATTGTTTTGGCCATAAAATCATGTGAACATGCACATGAAGACAATCTTAACCTAAAGATTATATTTACTACTCTAAAGATGCCTAATTGGTAAAGCACCATTACAATTCCTCCACCTAAAAATAGAGTGGAAAAATACTATTGGGACTTTCCTTCTATGTATGTGCATAGAATTGGGGGATAATTATGTGGACATTTCCCATAACGTGATTATGTTATTTACATTATAGATTGGTAATTATGGAGCCATAATACGATTGTATTATGTATAAGATTACATCTATATTGTTACATTTATTTCCTCACACTTTAATTTTATTTTAATAATTATAAGAAATTAGGGTCACTCTATATCTGATAGAGTTGGTCTCATAACTACATGTCTTATGATGTATACAATAGTTTTTCAAAATCTAATTTGGTTATCAATTAGACATTTTAAGGGTATAAGTAACTAACCTAGGGATTTTAGGACATAAATTTTGTAATTGATTTATATTTATAATAAATATATAGTCATTTTTTAAGATTTTGTGCTTTTTAGATTGATTTTTGGAATATTTAGGAGTACTAAGTTTGTCAAAATTAAAGTTTTTAAATCACTCACTTTGCACTTGATCCAAAGTGGTGTGATTAGGGTAGTGTAGGTTGCAATGATAACCTAAGCACATAAAATAATGAATCTATGTAAATGTCACTTGTTCATCATGCTTACTTCATCTTTAATCACTTCCTACTCATCCCTCATCACTTTTAATCACTCTCTTATCATTCCTTACCTATAATCACTCATTCATTGACCCTTTTTATCCCTAATCATCTCTAATCACTTTCTTATCATTCATGATCACTCATCCAATAACCTTGACTATCCGTCATCATCCCTAATCACTTTTTCCTCATTTATAATCACTTCCTCATTGTATATCATTATCCCTAGTTAGTCCCTCTTTTTCATTCCTCATCCCTAATCATTCCATCATTAAACTTTATTGTCCCTCATCATCTCTATTTACTAATAATTATTATCCATAATCACTCTTTCATTGACTATCACCGTCGATCATCATCCCTAATCATTCCATACTCATCCCTCATAATCTCTAATCACTCTTTCCTTATCCCTCATCATCAATTATCACTCACTTATTGATCCTCACCATCTCTCATCACTCCATCATTAACCCTCATCATCAATAATCATCAATAATCACTCCCTCATCATGTGATGTAAGTATACACTCGAAAGATATATTTTAATCCAATCATTTTTTTTAATCCATTATAATAGAAATTAACTATTTTATATAACTTGTTTTTTCAATACTCATATTTAATAGTCAATTTTATTATTTAATGAATTATAGTATCTCCTAAATTTATAGTCAAGTAACATAAGTAATAGCATAAAATATAGTCTAAATTTTAGTTCATCGATTTATCTTTATTGTGAAACTAAATAGATGAAACTTTATTCTCTCCCACCTTTGGTATCTTGATTCAAAAGATAAAAATTAAACATAAATATCTTGTATAATTTTCTAATTTTGAGAAGATTTGAATCTATGCAAAGTTATTTGGTGTTTCCCATTCTTGTATGACTTGAATCTTGGTCAAGTTCGCACATAGACTCATTTTGTGTGTAATATATCACAAATATTTTATCTCTTGCATGAAAAGTAAACATTTAATCATGTTATCATAAAAATGTGTTTTCGTAAAACGTAAAATATTAGTTCAACATTGTGTAGATGTTCATCGCATGTTTTCTAGAGATTAGGATGTCATCAAGGTAGATTAAAAAATGACATAGTTAAAGGGCCTAAAGATTTAATTTGTGATTAAGGAATTTGACAAAAAGAGGAGGTTAGATAAAGTGTTAGTCCATAAAACCATTAAATCAACACAATGACGTACTAACATCTCTAGACCTAGATCTTAGGGGGAGCGTAATGAATAAATAATAATTGAAAATCCAACTAAAATGTAAAGAACAATAATATTTTCCTTATTTGAGAGCTCAAAATGATTTTTTCATTGACTTACTTGGATTATGCTAAAAAATTCTTCATCAATGGGGTTTGGCTATCTCCATCTCCTCTTGGCACTATTCTTGGCTTGGCTTGGCTTGATTTTGGCATTATAACACTATGCATTTGTTTTATGGATCAAATCCAACATTATAACTCTACTATGTTTCAAGCTCTCTAAATGAAGAGCTCTAGGCTTTATTCTATAGGCTTTAAAATCACTTAGGATAGGTTAAATTAGAACCTTATTTGAGTTTATTAACTTTGGTTGAGTGTGTTTGACATATTCCTAGGATATTCTTTTGATATTTTTCAAAAGTGATAACTCACAAAAGGTAATGATTAGTTTTTTAGATGCTCTTGATATTTGAATTTTCCTTTTTGATAATTAATTTAATTTCTCATCGATGAATTTAATTAGGCTTTGATTAGGATTGCTTAAGATTTTGGTGCTAATTAACCTTGTTTAGGATTTTTGACATTTCTGAATAATTTTGAATTAATTGATGGTTCATTTATTCAATTTAATTTATTAATAGGCCAAACTAATTTATTGCATGGTTATAAAGTCAAATTTGAGACATTTAGTGATTTTTAGGGTAAATGGTTAATGGTTGGTAAGAATTAGTGTAAAGTTGGATAAGAAGCTATTGGTGGCCAAATTTAAGTGTCTATAGTTTGCCCCTATTTGGGAAGGTATTATAAGCTATAAGCATAGTAACATCTTCTCAAAGAAAAAGAGTTCTTTTATACTTATGACTTCAATAATGATGACTAAACTATAGTTTACTCCTTGAGGGAATGGTTGGCAAATGAATCAGCAAATGTTACCTTGAAAGAAAGAAAAAAGTGGTTTAAATAAAATAAAATAATGGGGTGATAACATAATGATTTATCCAAAGTTAGTAAAAATCACTGAGAATGCAAGTGGGACAGTGTACAATGGTTTGTCCAAAGGTGGTTATAAGAATTATACCCTGATAGTGCACACTTGGTGTGATAACACAATGATTTTCCCAAAGGTGGTTATAATAATTGAGAAGATGGAGCTTCCCCAATTAGGATAGACAAATATGATAATAACATGCCCCTATTTGGTAAAATAAAGTAGATAGGTGATAACATAATGATTTGTTCAAAGGCAGTTAGAATCATTGAGAGATGCAAGTGGGACGGTGTACAATGATTTTTCCTCACATTATGAAAAACATGATTGATTAGATGATGATGATGATAAACACACATAAATGGTAATGATGAATTGGAACAACTTGTTAGTAGGGAGATGTTCATCTAAACTAACAAAGGTTGAAATTCTTTCACTGTTTAATTACTTTGTTTGAGATATGATTAGGATTGAAATGGGATGTTGTGGATGTCAAAGCTGAAGGGATGTCAATGCTGACATTGCTAAGTAGAATTTTGGAAGCTAATTTTTGCTGTAACATGTGATGGTAGGCATCATGATAGAACACCATGAGGACTAGGCCAATAGATGCATAAGGACTGACTCCCATAATCCAATATTCAAGGAAAAATGATGCACCAATGATAAAAAAATTATAATGGTAATTTAGACATATAAATATTGATGGATTCAAGTATAAATTCACAAGGAATCACCTAATGAACACAAATATTGAGTCAAGGCAATAGTACAAAAAGCAAACAAAAAAAAAGGCAAAGAAATAAACAAATAACATTTAGTCCTATAGTTAGTACAAATATCATGATGAATATTTCCCCTAGAAAATAGGTAATAACTTAACAAATAAACAAGACGGGGGAAAAAGAAGAAAAGGAACGGGGTGGTTGAGTTATCTCGATATGTGCTAGGAAAGTGGATGTCGCCTACATAGTTTCATGGATGTAATATCTAATAAAAACTTTATGTTAAATGTAGTTTTCTCAAGAAATAGGAAGAAAATGATAAGTAATGAAAAACAAATGGAATGGATGTGATAGAAGAAATAGGAATGGTCTTGTAATATGGTAAGTGCATGGGAGAAAAGGCAAAAAAAGATGGGGAAACTAAATGATAAGTGATTTTATTATGACTTAGTAAGGGTTCCCATAATCCTTAAGGAAAATAATTGTTCAATGTTTTTTGTTTTTCTAAATGTTTTTAAAATTTTAAAATATCTCAACTCAATTGAGAATGATAAGATATTAAAGGATTCAAACTCATAAAATGGTGAGAGCATTATTTATATTGCTCGTAAAATGGAGATATCATGGCTTAGCTTGCTCAAAAAATAGTGAGAGTGTGGATTAGGTTACTTGTAAAATGGTGAGAGTGTGGCTTAAGTTTCTTGTAAAATAAGGAGAGTGTGGCTTAGGTTTCTCACAAAATGATGAGAACATGGCTTAGGTTGGTGAAAAAATGGCAAGAGCATGTCTTAGGTTGCTCATAAAATGATGAGATGATGACTTGGGTTGCTCACAAAATGATGAGATCCTAGCTTAGGTTGCTCTCAAAATAGTGAGAGCATGGCTTAGGTTCCTCACAAAATAGTGAGAGCATGGCTTAGGTTATTTAAAAAATGGCAAGAGTGTGGCTTAGGTTGCTCACAAAATGGTAGGAATGTGGCTTAGGTTACTCATAAAATGGCAAGAGCATGTCTTAGGTTACTCGTAAAATGGAAATAGCATGTCTTAGGTTACTCAAAAAATGGTGAGAGCATGGCTTAGGTTACTCACATAATGACACGAGCATGGGTTAAGTTTCTCCTAAAATGGTGAGATCATGGCTTAGGTTATTTGAAAAATGATGAGAGTGTAGCCTATGTTTCTCTAAAAATGGTGAGAGCATGGCTTAAGTTTCTCATAAAATGGTGATAGTGTCATCTTAAGAGTGACTGAGCTGACCTCAACAAGTATCAAGCATTGCCTACATATTCCTAGGATGATACTTCAAGTCACTACAGTTCCACCTTATAGTAGAGGAATCTGACTAGTGTAGAAACCAATTCAAACAAAATAGGCATAATTAGCATAAAGGCACAATATGGAATAAGAAATGGCTAGTTGGCATGTCAAGGTGTGATAAATGAATGTTACCCCTAGTTTGCCCATAATTGGTTATAAATATGTTAAAAAAACATAGATTGATGGTATTAATTTACCCATAGGTGGTTATAATTAGTATCAAGACCAGTGAGACACTGATTTACCTATAGGTAGTTATAATTAGGCACACCTGGAAATAGAGAAAAAAATAAAAAATGAAAGATGCAACTGCCAACTACTATCTTACTAATCCAAAATATTACCTCTATTTGGAATGCTTGAAAGATCTACTAGAATTGAATCTAAATCCTTTTACTAAAAACATGAATGGAACCAAATGGAATGAAACCAAAGTCATAGGTTTAGGTAGGGAGGGAGAAAACAACTTAGTTGATGAGAAAGGTATGGTAGAATAGATATGCAATAGGAAAAAGTCATAGGTTGGTAGGATAATACGATGGTAAAATGGTATAGTATAAGGAGGAATATTTATAAAATCACATAACTTAAAGTGGTCCTTATAAAAAATACATCAAGTCACTTAAGCATAATACTGTTTGAGGTGGATAACATTCATTGACTCGTCAAGTTTGTTTTTGGAATGCTTATATACTACTTTTCCATAGTTTGTTTTAATGATGAAAATACCAACCCAGTTGGATTTAAACTTGAATTTATGCTTCTTTTTTGTCATGGTATTATTTCAGTTCTCTTTAAGGACAAGATCACCAAGTTCAAATTCCCTATGTTTCATGTGCCAATTATAGTGGCCTCAAAGTTAGTTTTGATAGGCTTGGATATTGTTGAGTGCCAGTATGCATTTCTCATCAAGTAACTCTATATCTTATAGGTGAGATACTCAATAGTCATTTTCATCCAAGACATACTTGAAAGAGATATGTAGAGAAGGTATCTTGACCTCAATGGGAAGAATGACCTCAATACCATTAAAAAGTGAATATGGAGTGGCTCCTATGGGTATATGATGATTGGTATGGTATTCCCAAAGGGCATGGAATATCTAAAGGTACCAATCATGATTAGCATCATTGACAATCCTTTTGAGAATGCTGATAATAAATTTTTTTATGTTTCAGCATAGATTTACCTTGAGGGTAATATGTTGTGAAAAACATTTGTGTGATTTTATACTCGATATACAGCTTTTTGGCATCCTTGTTCTTGAATGATCCTCCATTATCAGATATAATGTCACAAGGAATACCATAGTAGCAGATGAGATAGTTGAAAATGAGTTTGGAAATTTGTTTTATAGTCACACAAGTGAGGGGTATAGCTTCAACCCACTTAGTGAAATATTTAGTGGTAGTAAGGATATGTTTATGGCTGTCAAATAAGTGGGATTGATATTCCCAATGATGTCAAGGCCCCATGTAGCGAATGACCATGGTGTCAACATTGGTTTCAGAGTCTTGTCTAGGGCATGAATCAGATTGGCATGCCATTGACACTTGTCACATTTATTTACATATGTAGTTGCATCTACGTCCATCATGGGCCAATAATAACCAATACACAAGATATTTTTGGATAAGACTTTCGCATTAGTGTGTTATCCACATATTCCTTCATGAACTTTCCTTAATGCTAATGTAGATTTAGCCAAAGTTAAACAATGAAGCAAAGTTCCATCAAAACTATGATGGTAAAGGGTTGATCTGAGTAAGGTATAATGAGTGGCTCAATGGAGGAAGGCTTTGGATTGATTTTGAGATAGGTCAAGTGGTATAATGTTGTCATGGAGATAGTTTTAAAGGTTTAAGTTCCAGATAGAGCTAGGACCAACTATATCACAAATCATTGTGATAGTTAAAGGTTCATGAGCTGGTGCTATAAAATTCTTGACAAAGAATTGATACTCTCTAGTTGTGTCTATTTGGTGAATTAGAAATCCAATAGTACCCATAACATATCAAGTTTTGTTACTTACCCTTAGTACATGTTCAAACTAAATGTTGATAATCTGTTGCTTGAGTGTTGACCATGGCCTTATATGGAACTAGCTTGTCATCTTTGTTCTGAAAATGGTTTGTAACCAAATTGATGATTAAATAATAATCACCATAAACCTTGAGATGAGATATGTTTCATTGTGTCACTTTTCTAGGTCCTAAAAAAAGTGCTTCATATTCAACCATATTGTTGGTATAAGGAAAACTAATCTTAAATGATTCAGGGATTTGATTCCCGTATGGTGTAATAAATAAAAGACATGATCCTGATCCATATGCTATGAATGATCCATAAAAGTACATCTTTTAGTTCTGCTCCTCAATATGTGTGTCAATTATGGAAGTTCCTTAATGGGTTTTTGGTTGATGTACTCAATGTCAAACTCACTAAGAAGCATGATCTATTTGGCCATGTAGATTTGTAAAGTTATTTTAGATTGTAAATACTTGAGAAAATCTACTTTTGAAATAACTATGGTCTTATTTTTTGACATGTAATATCATCGTTTCTAAGCTATGAAGAGCATGGATAAATAGGCTTTTTTTATGGACTTATAATAATGTTCATATATAACTAGTGTATGACTTAATTAATACATGGCATGCTCTTTTCCATTATCATTGTGTTGAGTTAAAAGTGCCCCCAAGGCATTATCAATAGCTAATACATATAATAAGAGTGGCTTTCTTAGCATAGGAGGAAACAAAATAGGCAGATTCTCTAGATAGTCCTGTAGCTATTGGAACATTATTTGGTAGTGGTCATCTTAGTGAAATGTGACTCCTTTAAAAGATCTGTAAATGGGTTGTATTTTTCATCCAACTATGATATGAATCATTAGATAGACTAGATCATGCCTACAAACTATAGAACTACTTAAAATTACTCAATGGTGGCATCATTGTCATGGCTTGGACTTTAGTTGGATCGACTTCAATGCCTCGATGAGACACAATGAAGCCAAGAAATTTGCCTGAAGTAACACCAAAGACACACGTCTTAGGATTAAGTCTAACTTTGTACTCATGAAATATTTTAAATATTCTATGTAGCACTACTGAATGCTCGACCCTAGTCTTTGATTTTCTAAGAATGTCATTGACATAGTCTTTAACAATGTCACGCATCATATCATGAAATATGATGGTTATGGATCTTTGATAGGTATCCTCTACATTTTTAAGAGTAAACAACATAACTTGATAACAAAATGTTCCCCATAGAGTGGTGAATGCTATTTTGTATTGGTCTTCTGGTGCGATCCTGATTTAGTTGTACCTTGAAAAGTTATACATTAATGAAAGCATCTCATAACCCACTATGGTCGACTATCATGTCAATGTTTGGAAATGGAAAATCATCATTAGGGAAAGCTTTGTTTATATCACATAAATCAATATAAATTCTAATTCATTATGGGTTTTTTCTAACTAGCACAACATTGGAGATCCACTTTGAATATTTTATAGACTAAATACATCATATTTCTAAGATTTTTTCCATTTTTTCTTCACTAATACAACAATACAAGGATACATCTTATACAAATTTTATCTTACCAATATGGCATTAGTATTTACCACAAGGTGATGCATAACCAAGGTGGGGTCCAAACCTAGCATGTCAAAATATGCCCATGTAAATATGTCAATAAATTTCCTATAAATGGCTGTGAGGACTTCACTCTCATTTTTAGTAAGGGACATGCCTAGCTTGATCTAATTTGGGTCAATTGGGGACATAAATTTCAGCTCTATTATGTACTCCACTAGAAGGTTTGAACCCTCTTCAAATATTGTAGGCAATGTTTGAACTAATTGGCAATGTTAGATTCCTCTATTAGGACTTGTTGTTCAAGATCTCTTAGGCATGAGGAATCATAATCCCATAATGGGAGATATGGCCATGTAACAAAGACTATTGAAAACTCTTGAATGATTTGATCAAAAGATTTTAATTCTTCAAAACTAAACTTAGAATCATAGATAAGCTCATCATTGGTGGTCTCCTGATCTATGTTTGAAGAAGGTTGAACACCCCCATCTAATAATGCCTAAAACAGGTTTTCACCACTAGACTAGCCTTTTTCTTTACTTATTCTCTAGTTAAAAAGTGCCTCAAAGAGGTTTTCACTTGGGACCTTAATGTTTTATTTATTTTATTTTGGCCAAGGGTGTTCTATCACTCTCCAAAATAGGCCTCAGGATCAAACTTGATTGAGAATCTTGATTTGTAGTCCTCCAATGGAACATTGTCTTTAAGGTCCTAAAAATTGTAGAAATTCTTGTCATTTTGAAACTCATCAATCAACACATTATATTATTGTTGGTTCCAGTCTATCATTTGGGGATAATATAATGGTAGTGGGTTGAAATGAATGACTAGTCTAAGGGTACAAATAGAATGAAGGTTAAATAGGTTGGTATTAGCTATGTCATCAAAAAGGCTATGATTGGACACTACTTAGCTATTAGCATCATCATCAGTAGTTAATGGTGATGGAACATGATTAAGGTACATGGATTCACCCCCATGTAGTTTAAATCCAAATCCATAGGGCCCTTTGTATCTAGTCATGGAAATTGGTTTAAGTGTTCCTTGTTGATTTGTTTTGAGGCCACCTCATTCATAGTCTTTATTATTCATGATCCTATTAGGATTAGGATATTTTTCATTATCATAATAATCATCTTGCTTGTCATTGTACAACCATGATTAATCCCCTTTGAGAGGGTTATGTTCTGGGCCATATGTCAATATAAATGTGATAGCTCCTGGGCTATACTTTTTACCTTTGCCTTTTTATTTCCATTATGGATGAATTCACTTGGATTTATGTATTCTAAAGGAATTTGCATTTTATCAGAGGTTTAAAATGTGAAAGGTATTATGGGTCAAATACTCTCTTGGGCCATTATCCAAGATGGTATAATGATTGGATATTTTAGGAGGCAACATGTGGAAAAGGGAATCAAGGGTATCAGGATCAATACAATTGTCCTCTAGTAAATCAAGTAGTATTGCCTTTCCCTTATCCTATTTGGCCACTAGATTCATGCTGAAATGATAGTTATGGCTCTTGAACTTGACCTCTAGGTTTTTGTAGTGATCATGTGAATGCAAATCTCGTAGTATATAAACTTCCATTATTGAGTGGGAGAACTTGATACATTGGTGAAATATCAATGGGATAACATGAATTTCATGTAACCAAGGTCTACCCAAAAGCATATTGTATGAAAAATCAAGATCTAGTACATGTCAAAGTGTATCATGGGTCAAGTGCCCAAGGATAACTAGAAAATAGATGGTGCCTTGTGATTTCCATTATTCATTATCATTGGATTTGATGGTTATTATTTATAATTGAATGTCTACCATTATGTACCCAAGAATCTTAATGAGTTTTAGAGACACTATGTTTAGACCTAATTCATTGTCTATAATGACATGTTTCACTTTGTGTTGCTTTATACAAACCTCAATGTATGAGGGATTGTTATACAGTGAGCCAAAATATGACATATCACTTTAGTTGAAAGTGACTTATTGGGATAGAGATCGGTGTCGAACCAAAGCTTAAAATTTATCTAGGGATATGTCACTCCAAATAGTGGATTGGCTAAGGAACTCATTCAATATTTTTTTATGGATTTTTGACATATGCAACAAATCTAAAATGGAGATCTATACTGGCATATTTTGTAATTATTCCATAATGTCAAACTTATTTTCTTGGTTAATGTTAAATGGCTTGTTTTAAGGTATAATGGTTGGTTGGGTGATGGGTAAATTGGTAAATGGTTGTGGTCCTGGTATGGAAATATTCAGCCTTCAACTTGTGATTGCATAATCAAGACTAGATAAAAGACTATGATTGATAAAAAATTATGGTAATGTTGGGGGACTAGATAGGATAAGTCTCAATTGTTGGTGCATTTGTGCATGGTCATGAAGGAATGATGAGTTATTGGTATAGGGTCTAAAGTTAGTAATCCCTATTTACTAATATGCTTAAATGCAGTCCTAGTTCAATGAAGGATTATCAATGTGAGTTGGTGGATTGGAATTATTTATAAAAGGTATTGATTGATTGGTATTTGGTCATAGATTGATGGAGATTGTCTTATTGCAACCTCCTACAACATGACCTACAATCCTATTGTAGTTATATCCAACTGCATGGTAGGCCTATTGGTTGTTGTCATTCTGACCTTGGTTTTATCCATTGTTTGGATGTTTTTGGTTCCACTTCTATTCATTCTATTGATTCATCCTTGGTTACTAAAACTATTTGCTTTGGTGTCGCACTAGTTTTTGTTATTATTTCTATTATGGTTGGTTGCTATGCTATGGAAAAGGGTTTTGAAATATTCCAAGGTTTTGATTGGAAGTTGAAGAGCCACCATCTAATGTTATCTCTCTATTCTCCAACATATTCTAAATTTAATGTTTTATTTTCACACAAAAACATAAATTATGTCTATTAACCTGATGCTATTCACATAATTTATTTTGGTGGTACCAATCAGGACAAGGAATGCCCTCAGGGTAATGTTTTAGTATAGTCTAGCTAATCAAATTAGCAGTGACAAGCTTATGAAACATAGATTCAATAAGTTCTCCAAGGCCACTAAAAAATGATGAGTAGATACTATTCTCCTTGGATAAAGGGCTTGTAATCGTAAAGGCTGTTGAATTTGTTGCATGGGCTTGGGTTGTTGTACTTGTTGTGTTTATTGAAAAGGTTGTGGGTTAGGAATAATTTGCATATACTACATGGGCTGTGTAGAAAATGTTTTCACCATTTGAACATGATGCAAGTCAGTTAATCCATTTCCCACAACATTCTTATTATAGTTCAATTACTTTGGTCTATCATTATTATTGATCTGTGCCAGTTGTGATGCTTACGCTTAGACTTAATGTTGTTTTTGGCCATTTCCTTGATTGGTACCTTGAATCTTATTTGATGAAGTAATTTTGATGATCCCTTTGTTAGTACGGGATCAATTGATCAACAAATCTTTATGAATGATATCTGTAAAGGTATGTGCACACTACAGTTCTAAATGATAGGATATCTCACTATGCAAGTTTTTCGTAAATACGACATCTAATTTTTTATCTGGTAAAATATTAGTGAATAAAATTGCAAGGTCTCTTCATCACTATAGATAACTTGAAAAACTTTCATGAACCTTTTGATTAGCTTCTATCAAATTTACAAATGAAATGTCATGCTCAAGATTGTATGAGAAATGTTGCACAAATTTGTCTAAAATATCATCAAAATCTGATATAGAATTCTTGGGTAACTTCAAAACCCATTACAATTCTTGTCTTACTAGACTCCTTTGGAAATAAAACAAAAGGTATATATCCCACTAGTTGGCATACAATAAAGAATTCGGTCAAAAGAGCCTTGAGGTCACCTTTCCCCTTGTATTTGTTAAATTTTGGTGGTTCGTATCCTAAAGGAAATGGTGTCTTCAAGAAATACATGTTAAATGGATAAGAACACACATCATCCAACTTAAATATTTTATTTTGTTTCCTATCTTTGATGACATCAATTGAATCCTTCATTTGTTGCAATTCTTGGGCTAGGAAACTAGAGGGATCATTGGTTTGAGGTGGAATATTATCTTAGGTAGATGATTGAGCTATCAAAAGTAGATAAATTTGACCTAGGTATGATGGAGTTGTTTTTTTGGGTATTTTGGTTTACTTGGGGAATGGACCAAGAAAATGCATGTGTGAATTAGAGTGCAATTATTGAAATTTCATTTGCAATTTTATAATATTCTATTTAGGGTTGGATATGTAGGCTTGATTTTGAGTACTTTGATGTTGTGATGGAGGGATATGGATTTATTGTGCCTATTGAGGTTTAATAGGTACATAATAGTGAATAATCAAACCTTATTATTGAGGGGTTACTTGTGAACCAAGACCCTATCTTTGAACTAGTGACATGTTTCACACAAAAGGCAAAGGTTGCCTGATCAGTACTTGAGGAACATTGCAACCCCTTTGTTACATGAATCATTCTTGGGAAGTGGATGAATGTTGAAGATTTGTAATTTTTTAACTAATAATCATATATTATTGATCAGACATCATTTGTCTTTGAATTGGTGTATTGATCTATGAGGAAAGAGGTATCTTTGTTACTACCTGGTGAGGTGAAATATTGGTTGCCCCATATTGAGGTGGAAATATGTTTTTATTATGTAACACTACTATTTACCTATTGGATAGGAGTAGGATTCATCACATTCTATTGTTGAGGCATAATATTAGTTATTGGCTAGCTACCTAACCCTATTGGTTGAGTTCTTGAAGAAGTAGTTGGTTGAAGATTATCGGTAGTAGTTGGTCGAGGTTAGGACATATAAAATCCTACTCCTTAATTTTGAGAACCACTCATGGTGTTAACTAAAGGTACACTTTTTTGTGGACTAGTTGTTTGTATACTTACACCACTTTGGTTTGGATTGGATATTACTTGCATATTGTCCGCTACATTTTGCTCAATGATTTACATAGAAGTATAAGAAACTTTTTTGATGGTTGTCATATGAAACAAGTTATCAACCAAAGTGTTTTGTGTGAATGGGTCTATACCCTGATTGTCTTGACCAGTTAATTCTATTGACACTCTTTTTAAAGGAACTAAATTATGAGAGGCATATTTGACATAGTTATTTGATTAAAATTACGTGCTAGGTTCAAGTAAGTTTGATATTTTGTTTTCATATATATAAATTGATCCTCCATTGGGTCCCTTCCTTTCATAAGCATACTAGGGTCCTAATATGTCATTGGAACTAGAGCTAAAGGGCTACTAGAAGAATCTTGTTTATTGTATAGTAAGTTGTGATCCATTATTACTAGACTTAAAAAATTCTCATTGGGGAAGTACACCAGAAACTTAACCACTAATTCTATAGCTATGACCAAAATAGCATCCTTATTTTCTAATAAGTAATGCTGAAATAGATAAGGATCATATGTGGATGGTGTAGCAACATAGTAAAGTTGTTAAGGAAATATTTCTTCAACTATGACTACCATATCTAGGTATTTCTCTATTAGTTCCTAATATTTTTATAAGTATGGAGGCATGCTAATCAAATAATGAGCCTATGGGTCTTGGTTTTGTGCCCCTGTTTGAGTGTTATAAGTAATATTGTCTGTATAAGGGTCTTGAATCATTTCTTCTTGTGTGACTACATTACTAAATCCCAAAATGTACATGAGTCCACTATGAGTGTGCAAAGACATGTTGGGATCCATAGTAAATGTTTTGTGACCAAAAAGAATAGAGTTCTACAAAATCTAAAAAAATAATGTCTGAAAAGAGATTCAAATTTGTTCTAACCTAGTCAAAAGGATGGATAGGTATATATAAAAGTATTGATACAATGATGTTTGATAAAAAAAAATTAATGTTAAATTTCCAATGTCACACATCTCACATGACCACAAATCAAAATGCCATATTCTAGGATCAAAGTGTTTCAAACGAGTCTGATCTAGGAAAAATAAATGTTGCTAGGTCTTTTGTCCAAATGTGTCATCAAAAGCTAGGCTCAAACAAAGGTATGTGCTATGAATTTTGGCCAAATGACATCAAAATCTAGATTTGAAATAAATATTAGATATTTAGTCTAAAAAAATTAAAACACTTCTAACAAAAACTAGGTATTTGATTCTTGGACATAAACTTGAATAATAAACATGAGGTATGAAACAAAAGGCATTTGGAGATAGTTTATTTTTTCCAAAATAATGGCACAAACTAGACTCTTTTTACCAATGAACTAGATAAAATTTAATGACGTAACTACATTAGATAAAGGCTCACAAAAAAACTTGAATTGGTTTGAAATGTTGGAAAAAGTTGGACTCTATGCAAATAGGCCTATGAAACAAGTTTCAAAATAATTTAAGAAATGTAATAATGCTAAAATAATCAAAAGGTATGAAATTTTTTTTCTTCAAGACTCTAAGGAAAAATGGTTTAACATGATTTTGGTAGCGTAACACTACTCTCCTCAACTCAAATGACACACACACATAAATTTTGAAAAATCTCTAAGGCAAAAGTGTGTTATCAAATGGACTTAAGATAAATGATAAAATAGGAAATGTACTATAAAATTTAGCTTAAGACTCAAATAATGAGTGATATGCAAGATGAATTGAGTCCTCGAAAATGATGATAATGAATATGAGTCTAAAAATGATCATCAATTAAAATTGGAAATTGAACATAAGCTCCCTCAAGTTTAGTGCAAATGGAAAATCCACTTAACACATCAACATTATGAACTTATAAAGGTGAAATTTTGAATTTAAATTATAAATTAAGGACTTAATAAATTTTAGTAAATGGTCTAGACTCAAATGGATAGCATAACTTCACCAAAATAGAAGATATGACACAATGTTTATGTTAGATTTTTGAACAAGGAAAAAGATGATTGTTACTTGGACAAAATAAGGCATCCTTGTTCAAGAAATGGTGGAAAATGTGTTTAGTTATTTAATCCTTTTTTTTAAAATAATTTTTACTCCAAACAAGACCAATTAGTCTAAGACAAAGATAACTCAACTAATTAATCATCGTAAGCCCTAAACTGACAAGGTATGGCAAAGTGGGGTTACCTTAAACAAAAAAGTTTCCAAACATTTCAGTATGGATTAGATGCACAATACTTTCATTTCAAAATAAAATATAAGTAACACATCAATTAGGTCTGTGTCATATGACTTTTTATAAAAAGGTCTTGCCCTTTTTATAATCACTACATCTGTCATTTGCTCAGTGTAGTACAATGTTCAACATGATCATATGTTGCAAGCTTAGCCCTAGTGATAAGAGATGGTTTAATCACTCAAAATACCATCTTAATAGGGTGATTATAATTTATATAACCCTCCATAGATAGGGGTTGAAGACAATGCTAGGAGATGAATTCTTGGGTCAATGCTTCCCTATAGAACTTATGAGAAGTAATGAAGTCCCCCTCACAAGCAAAGATGCAATGAAATAAGAACTAAGTAAAAGAGATCTATTTTTTTTTATATATCACCCAAGCCATATAGGTCTTATGGAGATACTTCACAACATCTATTTTAAGCCTTTAGACTAAGGTAATTTTAAATGAAGATGGTGATTTTGATCCCACAATTTCCCTATAGGGGACAAGGGAGAGCATACACGCACAAATTCCTCTTTGCTCAAACAAAACTAACTAAGAAAACAATTACTAACTTATATCAAATATAAAAAACTTGGATGTGAGTTTGATTTTAGAGCACTAAAATGAAATATTTGGTGGTGTTCTTTAACCCCTTGGCTTTAAATTGCAAAACTTTGAAAGAACAAAAACAAAACAATTCAAGTAAACACCGTAAAATTTTCTTTAAGCACAAAATTAAAGATTCCTAATTTTTTTAAAGCATCCCAAAATAGGTTTAGAAAGATATAATTAAGCATGATTTGGAACTTTTCAAGTAAGTCCTGTAAAAAAAATGGTTATCATGTTGTTTAGCCTTGAAGCTCTTTTTCAAATGAAACAACCACACTTAAAAAGTATGCTCTTGGATTTTGATGACCTATCTATTCAAAGGTAAAACAATAAAATATAAAAATGTTAGGTTAGGTAAAGGTTAGAAAAAATCTCAATAAATTTTTAAAAAAAAGGAAAATAAATTAAACCTTTGAAACATGCAAACAAGAAGTTAGAAGGTTAAAACAAATAAAACCAAACACATAAAACATAAAGCCCTATGGTTAGTATTTTAATGAATTTTTTTAAAATATCAATTAGTTTATCTTGAAATTTATATAGGTTATTAATAACTCCAAGGTGCACTTATCTACAAAACATCAGGTCAAAACCGTATACAAAATAATTTATTAGCTCTGTACTATGTATTTTTAGAAGAAACATAGAAACTAAAAAGTGATAGTTAATAAAAGAGTCATAGCATCTAAACTACACACCATATTTTAATGAAATTTTGTCATAATTAGGATAAAACTCTTAATAACAACCTTTCAAAAATTTATAAAAAAAATAGTAAATAGATTAAAAAGAAGATCTATTTTAGCAGTTTTTTTTGTTGAAATATGTTGGGTGTGCAATCATGTCTTACTAAGCGTTCCACTTGTGATCAATGAATTTAACAAAGAGAAGAGGTTAGATCAAGTGTTAGTCTATAACACCATGAAATCAACACACTAACATACTAACATCTCTAGGCCTAGATCTTAGGAGGAGCTTGATGAACAAATAACAATTAAAAATTTAATTAAAATGCAAAGAACAATAATCTTTACCTTCCTTGAGAGATCCAAATGATTTATTTGTTGGCTTGATCAGATTGTGCTCAAAAGGTCTTCATCAATGGGGCTTGACTATCTCTATCTCCTCTTGACACCATACTTGGCTTGATTTTGGTATTATATCACTATACCTTTTCTTTATGGATCAACTCTAGCATTATAACTCTTCTATGTTTCAAGCTCTCTAAATGAAAATCTCTAAGATTAATTTTGTAGGCTTAAAAATCACTTAGAATGGGTTAAATTGGAACCTTGGCTGAGTTTATTAACCTTGGTTGATTTTATTAACCTTAGTTGAGTTTATTACCTTGGTTGAGTGTGTTTGGCATATTCTTAGGATATTCTTTTGATATTTTAAAAAAAAATGACAACTCATAAAAGGTAATGATTATCTTTTAAGATGCTCTTTATATTTTAGTTTTTCTTTTTAATAATTTATTTAATTGCTCATGGATGAATTCAATTAGAATTTGCTTAGGATTTTGGTTGTAACTAACCCTTTTTAGGCTCTTTTAAATTTTTTAATTATTTTGAATTAATTTATGGTGCATTTGTTCAATTTAATTGATTAATAGGTTATAAATCAAAATTTGAGACATTTATAAATTCTTAGGCTAAATGGTCAATGGTTGGTAAGAATTGGTCTAAAGTCAAATAAGAAGCCATTGGTGGCCAAAGTTATGTGTCTACATCACTCAACATCTTAATGAATGAATTTGATATATGAATTCACCTAAAAGGCATAACCAACTATCCAATCAATCATTCCTTTTATTTTAAGACTATATTCCAAATGTCTAGAGGTTTAACATAAATATGATGATGTACCCAAACTTAAGATCAATTTTTTAAAATACTTATATAACATTGATATGGTATAAAAATGCATTTATATTTAGATGAGTATAATTTTTCTTCACTTTAATATTTCTAATATTGTTTTAATTGATTCACAACCTCATGTCCCATCATTCTTTAGCATAAGTACAATTGGGCATTTGTAAGACAATGATTTCAGCATGATGTCTCCTTTATCCATGATTACATGGATATAACACTTCATATATTCATTAATTATAAAGGGTTTCAAGTAGAGGTAGCTAAGGGATCAAATCAACATTAATATTTAGTGTATAGTATGTAGGAACTTATTTAGGTGACTGAAAGATATCCTTATATTCATCTAGTTTATTGTTCAATTATTTTGTCTTTGTTATTTTTGGATAAACTACACTATGATATGGTGCCATAAGGATGTTATTATATATAATTTTTACCATAAATAATATACTTCTTACTATAAATGACAATATTCTTACACTTCCTGGCACTAATGACTAAAATCTTATGAACTAACCATGATATACGGCATTTCATATCATGACAATCTATCACAACATTTCAAGGATTTACTTCATATGCTATATTTCAATGGTAAATATATGGTTTACCACATGTAAAACATCACATAACTCTAATGGTGAGATGTTTCAAAGGCTTTCATATTTAAAAAGATTGGTTTTGTACACCAAGTGACACTACTAGGTGATCCATTTTTTAAGGTCTACACTAGACCATACACTAGCATATAGTTATGGATGATGCATCAATTTTAAGTTAAATTTATAAAAATATGCTTTAGGAGAAATTATATTTTTATGACTTCCCTTGGTTCACTATAGATCTACTTTTTTTTAATGAAAAGATATTTTTAATTCATATAATTTCCTATTGGGGGAAATAGAGATATTTTTAGTACCAATTATATCATTGGATTCATAATCTATTATCTAATTACCTTTTTATATTCCTAGATAACTTGTACCCACTTATCAAGCTATGCAAGTAGAGAGATCATAGCATGACACTCTTCATTGGATTGAATATTGAAGTTAAGAATTAATTACCACTTTCCAATATTGGACTACTTGTTCTGATAATTTAAAAATCATTTTCTACTATTTGGAATGATGACAAAATCAATAGACATACAAATAGAAGGCTTTCAATGTAATTATTTGAATAATAAAATGTTCTCATATGGAATGTAATTTATTAGTTTTAGTAAATCACATAACTCAGTGATCCTCATATTTACTACCCATTTTTAGTGCTATGATGCTTTTACTTTCTTCTCTTTTTCTGGTGGATCTTTAGTTATGAATTACATCATTTATAATAGGACCATATTTTTTTATAGGTGATAAATATTTATGTTTCAAATTTTCCCCCACATCATTTTGAGCACTATGTCCTATGTTTTATGATAGCACTTAACTCTCCACTTATAGCTCCTAGCATTGTTAAATCCCAACAAAATACCACCATCAAGGTATTGGACATGGATTGATTAAGGATGATGATAGATGAGGAGGAATTAAGTATGGATTATGAGGGGGTCATTAGGTATATGGAGGGTCAATGAGGGAGTTATTAGGGAGGATGAGGGAGTGATTAGGGATGACAAGGGATGGTGAGGATTAATGAGGGAGTGATTATGAGCAATGACGGATTAAGAAAGAGTGATTATAGATGATGATGATGATGATGATGATGATGATGATGATGATGATGATGATGATGATGATGATGATGATGATGATGATGATGATGATGATGATGATGAATGATTAAGAAATGATTAAGGATGGTGAGGGTGAATGCGAGAATGATTAGAGATAATGATGGAGCAATTATAAATAATGAGGAATGGTGAAGGTCAATAAGAGAGTGATTAGGGATGATGAGGGAAGAGGAGGGAGTGATTATGTATGATAATTTATGGTGATATCCAATGAGGGAGTAGCTAAATATGATGAGGGATTGTGAGAGTCAATTAAGGAGTAGTTAAGAACAATGAGGCATAAGGACTAAGTGATTAGGGACAATGAGGCAATGAATAGAGATGATGAGGGAGTGATTATGTATGATAATTTATGGTGATATCCAATGAGGGGGTGATTATAGATGATGAGGGAGTAGCTAAATATGATGAGGGATTGTGAGAGTCAATTAGGGAGTGGTTAGGAACAATGAGGCATAAGGACTAAGTGATTAGGGATGATGAGCAATACTAAGGGTCAATGAGGGAGTAGTTAGGAATGGTGAGTTCATGATTAAAGATGATTAGGGAGAATAAGTGTCAATTAGTAAGTGATTAGGGATAATGAGGAATGAGGAGAGAATGATTAGGGGTGATGAGGGATGAGTAAGAAGTGGTTAAGGATGGGGGAGGGATGATGAACAAGTGAAATTAACTCAAAGTGGTCATTTCATGTGTGAAGGTCATAAATGTGACCTATTCTACCCAAATAACACCATTTTTGATAATGTTTGATATGATTAGTTTAGAAACTTGAATTTTGATAGATTGAGGACTCATATAAATTCTAACAATCAATATTGAAGGAACACAAACCTATAAAATGACTATGTTTACTAAAAATGGACATCAATTAAAAAATTTGTCCTAAAATCCATACGTTAAATTATTAGACCCCAAAAATTCCTCTGTACTACTAGATTGGATTTTTAAAACCTATTTTCAATATCGTACAGGGTGTAGTTGTGAGACCAACTCTATAGAAGCAGAGTGGCCATAGATTCTTATATTTACTAAAATAAATTTAAAGCATAAGGAAATAAATGTAAAAATATAAATTTAAACTTATACATAACATGATCACATTGTGGCTTGATAATTACTAATCCATGATCTTAATAATGGTATCGTATTATTTAATAAAGTGATCGTGTTATGCAAAATCTTCATGGAATTATCCCCCAACTCCATGCACATACCCAGAAGCAAAATCCAAATAAAATTTTTCCATTCTATTTTTAGGAGGAGGAATTATAATGGTGCTTTGATAATTTGGTATATTTATCTTTGTAGATTTTACATGGAATATACATAATGAGTTCATATGTACCCTACTCATCTTAAATAAATAAAACCATGATATCTTACAATGTGGATGTTTCCTTAGCTTTCTAAGATTTTACCATGTGTTGGAGAGTTGTCAATGATGTCATGGTGATTTTATGGAGGTGTCTAGGTGAGTGGATGAAGTCCCTTGATATTCTAAGTTCTAATGACAAAGTGTGCACTGTTCTTGTCTTAGTATGCTTGAAGGAGGCTTGGTTGATATTCAATTTTGGCTTAGTTAGAGATGTTTAGGGATAAGTATGGTGATTTGAGGATGTGCAAGGAGTCCTATCAGAAGTCAAGGATAATTGGAGTGCTTTTGTGCATGAGTGGAATTCATCTAGCTGATCATTTTTTTCATCTAGACATTTTAGGTCTAATGGTAGAAAATCTGAGTAGGCAGTTTGTTGACATCACCATTACCATGTGTGGATGAGTCAAGGGGAGTTGTTTATATGGTTTTGATAATATTTGTACCTAAAAATTATGTGATAAATGTTAGGTTATGATACTAAGTATGAAAAAAGATATACAAGTGCAAATTTGGGATCCTAAAGAGTGTGATAGTGTTTTCCCATACTTAGCCAAATTTGCATGAGGCAAGAAAGCACCCAGTAAGCAGTTTGGTGATAATATATATTACATGTGTGGATGTTTCAAGAGAATTTGATCATATGGGTTTGTTTATTTTTGTGCTTGGTTGATATGAACTAAATTTTAGGTCATGTGATAAATGCAACAAAAGATATGCATGGTCAAAGTTGGCCTTGCAAGAAGTTTTTGACATAGTTGGATTTGTGGCAGAAAAATCTGAGTGAGAAGATCAATGGTGTTATATCTTGTGCATATGAATTTTTAATAATAATATTGATATATTTTTATATTATTATATGTGAGGATATAATATGGTCTAATTTTTATATCATGTGTTTAAGAATAGTAAACTTTATTGAGGTCAAAAGTTGGAATTTTAGGTAGATAAGCAATGGACCCCATACTTAGTTTATTTTGCACAATGTAAAAGATTAGGACCAAATGAAGATCCAATGGTTCATGGGTGTTTATAAATGTATATCTATGGTGTGAATTAATTCAAATGGGTCAAATTATTCAATTATTAAACTGAGTAAAGATTGAACTCCTTATAAAAGGATGAATATAGCATGTCTATTCTAAGGTGTCAGGAAGCAACGAGATGAGGACAAGTGTTTGAAGTTTAACATCAAGTAGAGTTAATGATCAATCTTATTCTAAGATCTTACAGTGAGTAGGTGTTTATAAAAATAAATATCAATGGTACGTATTGACTTGATGTGATCAAAGTGACGGTTGTTTAGAATTGTTAAAAACTAATCTCCATACAATAAGATTGATGGTGTGTATGTCGTGAAGAGTGTAAGATTACACAAGATAAGGTTGAAAATTCAAATTTTAACTTTTGGACATTGGTGCACTATGAGTTAATGTTCAAATAATATTGATGATTCTTGATTGATCTAAGTATCAATGACACGAGATGATAGCATAGTTTTTGAGGTTTAACTGTGACTATTTGAATTTAACAAAGGAAAAACTAGTGATATGTATTTGGCCATAACTTTTGATACAGGCAAATTTTTCTCATAGTGTAGAAATACAATTTATAGAAAACTCTGAGGTGCATCTATCAATATAGATTTTAAGATTTGAATGTGTGTATAGTCAAAGTTATGAAGATTTAAAGTTGACTATGTGTTTGTGTTTATTTTGAAAGTTATCTGAGAAGATTGATCTAACTTGTTTTGATGTTGTTTTAATGTCTCATAATGGATTAAATATTTGGGAGTGTTATAGACACCATGAGTACCATTTATGTACATTATTAAGTTTTCAATAATCATACGTAGCATGAAAAAAGGGTTAGAAGTTGATTGTGTTTTTGTTCATAATGATTGTGTGTATAGAGAAGTGTTTGACCTAATTGGGGGTAACTACAAGAGTGCTATGATGGATGTTAAAACTTAAGGAGGACCTATAGATCATGTGACATGGGTCTATGATTTTGAAAGTGTTCCTTTGTTCTTAATTTTCTTAGAGAAGTGTCAAATATGTGAATGGGTCATCATAGGACCTAAAGGGTGACTTAAGCTTATTTGAAAGAGAGTTGTGCTTAACTGTGACCCAAGTTAGATGCCCTAAGTTTGAACGCATTTATTGTGGATGACAAAGAAAGATTGTTGAATTGACAATTCATGAATTCTCTATATATAGTGAAACCAAATATGATGGTTTCTAGACTTGAAAGAGGCTTGTGTGAGAAGAGTATACATTGAAGCGAAGAAGAGAGGATAAGTTGTGTGCCTATTGATGAGTAGATGAGAAAAGTAATATCTTGACTATGTGTATGACATGTAGGTCATATTTTTCATGATAGACTATTACTCTTGTAGTTTGAGGATATGAAAAGGGGTTTGAATGTGTATATAAGGATAGCTTAAGTGAAAAAGGAGAGGTATTTATGCATGGATATGTGAGAGGCATGTATGAGATAGAGAGGGAGTTCGTGTAGGTGTTGGATAATCATATATCCATCATCAAGTGTTGATGACATCAGTTTTAATGTGGAGGTGTTCACTTTAAAGGAGGGTCTAAAGGACTTGATTTTCATTAGGGGAAGTTACTTCTAATGAATCATGTGTTTCACTATAGGTATTTGGTTAGGAGGAATTGATCAAGGTTTATGGTCTAAAAGACTTGAACAGTCTCCTGTTTGTAATCTCTTATAGGATAACTAGTCCATGGGTTTAGTCTTAAGTGTAGATTTTATTCCCCATGAAGGTTTCCAATAGGAACCATGTGTTATGTGTTTGATCTTGTGTATGCATTGATTCAATGAGATCTCTTGTTAATATTTCTTGATCAAGTTGATATTTACTAATTGTTTAATAGTTTGGAAGGATTGGAATTGAAATTGAAATATATAGGCTCATTGATTCACTCCCTCTCTCAGTGATTATACCTCTAATAATTTTTATTAGTTTAGGTCCTTTGGTAAAGTATTGATAGCTTGAAGGTGATAAAAGGTAAAATATGGGTAGTCATCAAGGAGGTTTATCTACTAAGAAAGTACTAATAGTCAATGGATCAAATTATGGCTTTTGGAGTGCAAGGATGAGGACATACATTATGTCACTAGGTTTTGATGTATGGCAATTTGTTATGGATGGTTATGTTATTCCTACTACTCCTCCATCTATTTTTGTACACAAGAAGATGTTTGAGAATAATTCTAAAGCAATGAATGCCATCACTCATGGTATTATAGAGACTAAGTTCACCAAGGTGATACATTTTAAATATGTTATAGAGATATGAGATAAAATGCAAATCATTTATGAAGGAGATTCAAAGTTCAATGTTTTTAGTTTAGACTTGCAAAAGGCAATTTGAAAGTTTTAAGATGAAGGAAGAAGATTATGTGGCATCCTTTCTCCAAAGATTTGATGAGATTGTTAACATCATCAAAGGTCTTGGAGAAAACCTTGAAGAGGCTACTATAGTTCAAAAATTATTAAGGTGTCTATCCCTCAAGTATGATCTAAAAGTATCTGCTATAGTAGAAAGTTATAATCTTACCCAATTGAAGATGGATCAATTACATGACAGCCTTACTACCTATGAGATGAGAAATAATAATGATATACCACCAAATAAGGAAGCAACATTCAAGATAAGGATGAAGCCAAAGAAGAAGTTCCAAGGTAAGAAACCCAAGGAGGACAAATTTCTTGATATAGATGAGGATGAACTAATTACTTTTATATCAATGAAATTTAAAATAGGTTTAGGCAAGTATAAATGTAAACTACCCATTAAATGTTTAATTTATGGAGAGGTAAGACATTTTGATAATAAGTGTCCTCATAAGTATGAGAATGATGATGATAAAGAGCATGATCAAGGTAATGATGATGGTAAGAGATCATTCAAGTTTGATAAATTAAAAAAAAGATTTATAAGGTTTGACAATAATAAGTACTTCAAGGAAAAAAAGAGTCTAAACATCAAAGAATATTACAACTCATCAGATGAGAGTGAAGTCAGTGACTCAGAGTATGATCATGAAGATGATGGTCCTACTAAAGATGGATCCCTCGTCATGGTTGAGGAAGGTATTTTATCACAACAAAAGGAGTCTACTTGAAGTGATTCAAATAATGATGAAGATGAGGTGGACTATGAGACTACATTGACAAATTATCTTGAAGAACTGAATATTGGAAAAATATCAATAAGAAGGTAAAATTTAAACTCAAGGACTATGAGGAACAATTCAATATGTTTGAGAAAAGATTGTTTGAAGACTCTAGAGAGCATTAAGATGCTACCATGTTTCTTAATTATAACTTGGAATCTATGTCTACAACTCTAAGAGCCAAAGAAGATTAATGCTCAATGTATGCCTATGAAATTGTGTATTTGAAAGATGAGTTAGATAATTCTTCAAGCAAGGCAAAATCATTTGTCAAGCTTGATAAAAGTTATAATAATGTGAATGATCTCTTCAAGATTCAAAATTCAACTAGTGATAAATATAGATTGGGTTTTAATGAAGAGCCCAAAATTGCTTCTCAAGATGATATGAATGTCAATGAGAGCAAGATGGATCAAATTTTGAAGACAAATCATCAAACAAGGAATGCATGTCCTAGACTAATGAATACAAATTAGAATAGACAACCAAATGCCATGAGGTTTGCAAATTTCAATGGTTATTGCTATACTCATAATTAGTTTGGGCATAGAGCTAAAGAATGTAGAAGACATGTTAGAAATGAGTTTGCATGAAACTATGAATGGAATCATTAGTGAGGTGGTGTGAGTAAAGTTGAGTGTTTAAAATATCATAATCTGGGACACTTTACAAAGCATTATCAAAATAAGGAAGTACAATGTATGTCTTCTTCAAAAAGAGAAGTTTGTTTCAATTGTCATGACATTGGACACATTGATAGGTTTTGTCTAGACAAGGTAAGACAAGTTGAGTATACATCAAGTAGTATTATTTGATACAACTGTGAAAAGATTGATCACATTGTTAGATTATGTAAGGAAAGGTCTACAAATCAAAATAGGTTCAATCAGTCTCCAAGAGTGAAAGGAAGAAGACAACTTAGGTCATGGAAACCAAGGGGTTGTAGGTGTGAGTCAAGATGAGCTTTAAGGTCCAAGTAATATATTTGCTATGGCAGATAATGCTTCAGAATTTGAATAGTGCAGAGGGATCTCATTGTATGCTCATGTTGTGAATGAAAAGTCCAATGTACTAGTTGAGGCTAGTTAGGAGATATGTATGGATCTAATTGAACATTCTTCCATTGTTGATCATGTATCATACAAAGAAAATCAATTTCTAGTGCCTAGTATGAGGTTTTTAATTGTAAGATTGATTCTTCAGATGAAAAGGTATGTTATAAATCTATGTTGTCTCCATGTATTATCAATCTAATATTAGAAGAAAATAAATTAATTTAGAAAATGAACCAGTTGTCATAGTTCAGACTCAGAAGAAGAAGGACAAAAGCAAGAAATCTTATAGCTACAAGAGGATTCTAATGGTTATTGAGGAGATGTGGGCCACTCCTAGCTTCACTTTAATTTAGAGCATTGTGGTGCAAATGGTGTCTCTATCTATGCTTTTTCAAAGACTCCATCTAGTGGAGAAGCAAGTTTTGATATGGTGTTGTCTAGATGGTCCTAGAAGGCTAGAGATGATTGTTTTCAATTGGAGTAGGTATGTCGAAGTGGAAGAGGTGTTCTGGTGATGTCAAAGTGATCTCATAGTTGTATATGGTTAGTCTATAGGGTAGGATTGAAGGTTTTCAAGTGGTAAAAGAGAATTTATGATTTGAAAAGATTATATTTTTGAATAAAAAGTTTTTTGACCTTATTATAGCATGCTTCAAGGTGGTTTTGTGGTTTGAAGGTATGTTGAAGTCAAATTAGAGATTTTGGTTTGCTCTCGGATTTCCTAGTTCGTGCTTAAGAGTATGCTAGTCCTGAAATGGGTTATAGGATGTATGTGTTTATAAAGGCATAAAAGCTAAAAACATGGTCTAGAAGTGTATAATTATTATCTATAGGTGTATAATAAGTTTCAGAGCTGGACGTTGACTAGAAGGAGATTTGTTGATTGTTTGTTTAGAAATTCTAAGGTTTTATGATTTGCTATAAAATTGGTCCACCTTATGAGTTGAGTTATAAGGCTTATTAATAAGTTTATTGGGCCAAATGGGTTGTCAAATCAGGTTTCACATAGATTTTAAGGTTTGTGGTTTTCAAATTATGCTTGTTTTTATCAAGATGGAGGCCTAATTAGCAAGTTGGTTTGTGAAGTATGTTGCAGATGATGCAATAGGTGTTGAAAATTTTTGTGCTTAAAATGTCACATGATATTACTCTATATATGAATTTTTAGGTCTAAAATATGTGTCTACTGAAATATATTGGCTCTGTAAGTTCCAGGTGGGGCTATAAGGAGTCTAGATAGGTCTACAAAGAAGAAGAATGCTTTTTGTTCAATTTATCCAAAATAAAAAGGTGTGAGTATTTCAAAGATATTTTTTAATTTTTTTTTGATAATTTTTTCTATTTGGTGAGAGGCATGAAGGTCTATTGGTGTTCCTTGTGATAACTTGAAATGGAAGGCTAGTAAGCATGTATGGTGGTTTTTCATGGTGTGTAGAGATCTAAACATGCTCAAGTGATGAAATGGCTCAAAAATATTAAGGGGAGTCCCTATTATATAATTAGTGGTGAGTTACATCAGATTTTAGATTTTTTTGTGTTCTTTCTTCATTGGTTGCAGTGCTTGGTTGATGAGAGTGTTAGCATGGAGCAAGAGGAAGTTGTCAAGGTAAGAAGAGGTAAGATCAAGGTAAGATGGAGTTTGTATCATATTTCTAAGGTGGAATTTTTCATTTAGTAGTATTTTTAGGTCCTCAAATATAGTTGGTGCCCATTTTATCAATGTTTCAAAGGGGAGAAAGTTATTATGAGAGTGCTTAAAGAGAGAGAAGGTGAGTTGTATATTGATATATGATGGTTGTTGACATCAATGATAAAGGGGGGATTTTTAGAGAGTTTTCAATGATTTCATGGTGATATCCTTGAGGTGTTAACATGAGTGGATGAATTTCCTTCATAGTGTAAGTGAAAATGACAAAGTGTATAATGTGTTTGTCCTAGTATGCTTGAAGGAGGCTTGGTTAATCTTTAGTTTTGGCTTGGTTAGAGATGTTCAGGGATGAGTATGATCATTTAAAGATGTATAAAGAGTCCTATTAGAGGTCAAATATGATTTCAGTGCTTGTGTTCATTAGTGTAATTCATCTGGTTGACCATTGTTTTCATCTAGACGTTTTAGGTCTAATGGTAGAAAATCTAAGTAGGCAATTTGTTGATGTCACCATTGCTGCATGTGGATGAGTCAAGGGGAGTTGATCATATGGTTGTGATCAAGTTTATTCCTATATGTTATGAACTAAATATCAGGTTATGCAACTAAGTGTGGTAAAATATATGAAAGTGCAAAGTTAGGCTCTCAAGTAGTTTGACAGTGTTTTCCTATACTTAGCCAAATCTATGAGGCAAGAAAGAATTGAGTAAGCAGTTTCATGATAGCATATCTCACATGTGTGGATGTTTCAAGAGAAGTTGATCATATGGGTTTATTAATTTATATTACTAGTTTATAAGTTCTAAATTTAATGTCATAAAATGAAGCACGACAAAAGATATGCATGTTAAAATTTGGCCTTGTAGGCAATTTTTGACATAGTTGGCTCTATGGTAAAAAAATCTGAGTGAGTAGATTAATGACATTATATATCTCACGTATGATTTTTTTAAGAGAAAATTAATATATGGTTGGATTATCCTATGTGATTATATAATATGGTCCAAATTATAGATCATGCATCTAAGCGAAGCAAAAATTATTGAGATCCAAAATTGGCCTTCTAGGTAGATAAGCAATTGTCCCCATAGACTATTTTTCATGTTGTTAAAGATCAGGACCAAATGAAGATCCAAAGGTTCACATGTGTTTATACATCTAGCTCTAGGGTTCACATTAATTCAAATGAGTCAAATTTTTTGATGATTAAATTGAGTAAAGATCAATCTCCTTACAAATGGTCAATGGAGCATGTTCATTCCAAAGTGTCAGGAAGCAATGAGATGAGGACAAGTGTTTAAATTTTAATGTCAAGAAGAGATAAAGATCAAGATTATTATTAAATATAACAATGAGTGAGTATTTTTACGAATAAAGATCAATGATGTGTATTGGGTTGATGTGATCAAAGTGAAAACTATTTAGCATTGTTAAAAACTGAGCTCCTTACAATATGATCACTGAGGCGTATGTGGTCAAGATTGCATAATTGCACAAGATGAGGTTAAGTATTCAAAGTTTAATATTTTGTAATTGGTGCACTATGAGTTAAAGTTTCAAGAAGATCGATAGTGCCTAATTTATCTAATTAGTGAGTACATGAGATGATATCATGGTGTTTGAGGTTTAACTGTGATCATTTGAATTCAAATACTTGATTTTAATAAAGGAAAAACTAGTGCTCTATATTATGGCTATATCTTTTGATACATGTAAATTTTATTCATGGTGTAAAAACAATATGTGTAGAGGACTTAAAGGCATATTTATAAATATAGATTTGAAGATATGATATTGTGTAAAGTCAAAGTTATGAAGGTTCAAAGTTGACTATATGTTCATGTTTGTTCTACAAGTGACCCGATAAGATTATTTGAGCTTGATTTGATGTTGTTTCAATGTATCATGATGAATTATCTATTTGGGAGTGTTGAATAATATATTAGGACCATTTTTTTTGTATTAATAATTTTTGACTAATCATAATCAGTTTGAATTAAGGGTTAGAAGTTGACTATGTTTTCATTCATAATGACTGTGTGTACTAAAAAGTGTTTGAGCTGATTGGGGATTAGTATAAGAGTGATATGCTATATGTTGGAACTTAAGGAGGATATATAGATCATGTGGCATGGATCCATGAGAGGAAAGTGTTCTCATGTTCTTATTTTACTAAGAGAAGTGTCAAAGAGGTGAATGGATAATCATAAGACCTAAAAGGTGACTTAGGCTTATTTGAAAGAGAGTTGTGCTTAAGTGTGAATCATGTTAGATGCCTTAAGGGTGAAGGTATGTATTGTAGAATCAATCAATCATGAATTATCTATATATAGTGAAACCAAATATGAGGGTTTCTAGACTTGAAAGAGGCTTGTGTGAGAAGAGTATGTGTTGAAGCAAAGAAGAGAGGATAGGTTGTGTGCATGTCGATGAGTTGATGAGAAAAATAGTTTTTTACCTATTTGTATGAACTATAGGTCATATTTTTGATGATATATTAGTGATCTTATATTTTGAGGATATGCAAAGAGGTTTGAATGTGCATATAAGGACAATTTTAGTGAATAAGGAGAGAGATTATGGCATTTATATGTGAGAGGCATGTATGAGATAGAGAATAGTTTATGAAGGGGTTAGATAATCAACGATCCATCATCAAATGTTGAATAAATCATTTATAAATTGGAGGTGTTCACTTAAAATGAGGGAATAAAGGATTTGATCTTCATTAGGGGTAGTTGCTCCTTATGAAACAGGTGTTTCAGTAAAGGTCTTTGGTTAGGAGGACTTGACGAAGGTTTCTAGTCTAAAGGACTTGACTAGTCTATTATTTTTGACATCTTATAGGACAAGTAGTCCATGTGTTGCAATCTTGAGAGTTGGTTTTATTCCCCATGAGGGTTTCCCATAGGAACCATGTGTTGTGTGTTTGATCTTTTGTATGCATTGATTGAATGAACTCTCTTGTTAATGTTGCTTGATCAAGTTGATATTTGTTGATTTTTTAATAGTTTGAAATTATTAGAATTGAAATTGAAATATTTGGGCTCACTAATTCAATCACCTTGTCCACCTGCCTATGCCCACCACCCCCTCCCCTCCATCCTCTTAATAATTGTGCCTTTAATACCATGTAAATCTTATATTTTATCTCATGTATGTTGAGTATTTTGCCTATTTGATTATCTCTATTATTACATTCAATTATTTTTTTGATGCTATAGAATATATGGTTTCCTAACATAAAATTTGCCTAAATAAATTTAATTTGGTTTTATTAAATAAATCAAATATCATACACCTAATATAATGAAATACGAAATTAATTAATTTCATTTTATAATTTCAAACAAATAATGTTTTTGTTTCCACTTCTTGTGTGAAATGTATTACTATGTTATTAAATCTCTATAAATTGAATAAAGTGTTACATGTATAAATTTATATGTGACTTTGATTCTCCTAATAATTTAAGTTATTTGATAATGTTTAACTAAATTTTATTCAATCTTTACAGGCTTATATTTGGCATTACATTGGTTTCTCAAAGTTAAAAGTACTTTCCAGCTTTAAAGTTTTATATTTGGCATTGGATTGAGGTGTCAGAGTTATGTTAATGTAAATTACTGCATTAAAGGATTTAAATCATGTTCGTGATGTTTTCCTTTTGAGTAAGAATGAAATTTATTTTTAAAGTTTTAAAAACCACGAATATGAATAATTGTGAACATATGCTATAAGTGTAAATTACTCGGTAACAAAGAATAAAACATTTTTTTCTATAAACATTTTTTTTTGGGTATGTAGATTTGAGTATACATATGTAGTATGTAATCTCAATTTGAAATAGATTTAAAGATGATATATCAAGCTTTTTTTCAAGTATTAAACTAAATAAATTAATATTAATAAAAAATACTTTTAAATAACATTAGGAAAAAACTTGAAAAAACCCTAGTTAGAATCATTTTTAATATTTTAATACAAAATTGGAACTCGATGGTAAAACTTTTAAGAGTCCAATTTAGTCATTTTTAATATTTTAATATAAAATTGGAACTCAGGGAATACAATGTGTTGATTATATAAGTACCTAGCATAAATGTTAAACCATTGACTTAATAGGAATCCACAGAGACTTGAACTAAACTCTCCTCTTTAAAGAGTCACAAGTTGGTTAAGGTGCATATGTTGATTTCATACTTGAATTATAAAATGGACTAATCACTGTAAATAGTGAATTTAATAAAGTGTTAGTTCACCACATATATTTTACAATATGGTGTTTAAATAGAGGATATTAAATTATGATCTTATCTTTTAAATTCATAATGAATTTTTCCAATTCTTAATTTTATATTTGCTTTTATCTGTTCATTACTCTTGAACATGTTGCCACCATAAGGATGTTTTACTCTTCAACTTCACAAATGCAATATTTACTTTATTTGGTTCTTTCATACTATCATACTTAAATAATTTATAAAAATCAATGATTCAATCAATGCGATATCCATGACTCAGACACCATCAATGAATCAAGGTGTCCTAATTTGGCTTACTAGTCATCCTATAAATTACATGGAGGAGTGCATCTTATAGTTCATCGAACTATTGCTCTACAACCATATTCTTAGGTATTTCTTCTGTGGCTTTAGCATCACTTTAATTTATGCATAAGATCAACTACACAGGTAAAAAAAATGAAAATCAAGTTAAAAGTTATTGAAACCTAAGGATGTGTAGACCTTGTATTTTCACTCTTGCATTAAACAAAACAATGACCTTCTGAACATAATCATGCCAAGATTTTTAAGCAAAAAAAATCACCTCTTGCTGTACAACCATATTCTTTGTTATTTCTACTGTGGCTTTAGCATCACTTTAATTTATGCATAAGATCAACTACATAGAGGTAATAAAATGAAAATCAAGTTAAAAGTAATTGAAACTTAGGGATGTGTAGACCTCATATTTTCACTCTTGCATTAAACAAAACAATGACCTTCCAAACATAATCATGCCAACATTTTTAAGGAAAAAAAATCATGAATCAAAACTACATGCATCATCAAAGATGTGCAGGCAAGAAAAAAAAAAAACCAGTGTAAAAACTATGCAAAATATTAAAATGGAATGGTGAATGTTCAAAAGTGAGACAAATAACACAAAGAAACTATGCGCAAATAAATATTTTCACAAACTAAATATTTTTGGAGCTGAATGAGTTTTCCATTGCACCATTCAGCCCAAAAAATTAGTAGTTTGTGAAAATCTTGATTTCCACATAGTTTCTTTGTGTTATTTGTCTCACTTTTGAACATTCACGAATCAAAACTACATGTATCATCAAAGATGCACGGGAAAGAAAACAAAAAATTCAAGTGTAAAAGCTATGCAAAATATTAAAATGGAATGGTAAATGTTCAAAAATGAGACAAATAACACAAAGAAACTATGTGCAAATCAAGATTTTCACAAAATACCCTTTTCTTGGGCTGCATGAGTTTCTCATTGCACCATTCAGATTGTCAAATGCGTCAGGCACAGTCAAGGGACTCAAGAATTATATCTTAAATCCGTACATGGGTAATTTATTCAGTGTTTATTTTAATAAAATTTAATTTTTTAGTCATTTACAGGAAGAACGTATGATTCATTTCATATTACTTTTACAAATACAAAATAAACACTACAGATTAGATAAATGGACATGAGATGTATAATAATATTTAATTCATTTAATGGGCATGGATCATAAAGACTTATGAAGGGATATTAAAAAAATGAAATGTTGCATCCATCTTGTATCAACAACCAATATAAATTTCACTTAATGCTATCAATCATTGTATGTATGACATTCCGTACAACTCCACAGACCATAGCATGCCATTCTCGATTTTGTATAATATAGTATGTGAAGTTTCTTTATTTTAGCTCACAAAATATACGAAAGTAATGAAAAACTTTTGTGACAACCAAATTAATGTTTGATATGGAGAAATTATGGTTAGTATTTAACATACTTCATATTTTCACTCTAGATTTTTTATTCAATTTATTTTATTTTTTTAAATATAATTTTTTAAAATAATTATGTTAAAATTGTTTTTAATCTAATTTATAATTATTTACAAATTATTGTATTTTTTATATGTAATTGAATGTTTTTAAAGGTAATTTAATGAGATTATATTTTTTTGTTGGAATTTTATCTTTGTACGACTTTCCTTTTAAATAATACTTCTATTAATTGTAGGCGAAAGGTATGACAAATAATACATTATTAATGATAGAATCTGAATATCTGAGGAAAATTTAAGACTCTTCAATGTCATTATAATTTTAGCATTGTATAAATTATAAAGTTCTTTGAAGACTCTTCAATGCCATTATAATCGTAGTGTTTTACAAATTATAAAGTTGCATCAATAAGGTTTACAAGGATTATGAAAGAGAAATATATGACAAATACATGTGGTTAATTTTGCAGTCCAACTTCATTTGAGATATTGTTCTTTAAGGACAATGACACTAACACTAACATTTTTTACGACTACAGCAGAAGTCATCAAAATGTAGAAAAATAAAAGAAGAGACACTCGAATCTAGTAAAAAAATAATAATGCAAATCAAATATGATGCCATTCAATTAATAAAATTTAGTAAAACAACTTAGCATCTAACTAATACACAAAACCAGAAGTGTTCATTTTATGAAGCGATTTGCACAAAATCTAGTAGTGTTAGCAATGTAATCAAAGGAAACTTTAGATACATAGAAGAAGAATATTACAGTACGAAACAGCTAGCTAAAAAATTGAATGTTTACTCAACCTTCAATTTTTTGCGGGTGGCCGTATGTGGATCCATCTCCAGAAGATTATGAATCACTTTATCAGTGGTGAAACTGTTAATCGAAACAAAACAACCCAACAGCACCAAAAAAATATATTATATTTATTTTATGTATAAAAAACAAAAACATCAGTATTATTAATAATATTTTTTAATTTCTGTTACAATTAATGAATTTCATAACAAAATAACAAACCCTATATGATCAGTGGATAAACGACCTTTTTTATCTCTATTTTTTATTTACCTAGCTACTTGGAAGCCAGTCTATACTTTGAATAATCTCGATTGGATTTTGAATAATCTCGAATGGAACTCTATTTATTCACCATAATCAAAGAGACAGAAAAAACCTAGGACTATATTTTATGATTATTAACTTTACTCCTTTAAAGATTGTTTTAAATATTCTACTTCCTATAAAGTAACCTTTGCCTATGACTATGCCTATTAATTAAAGATTATTTTAAATATTCTATTTTCTATAAACTAACCTTTGCATACTTGGAAAGTGAAATTTCACTCAAATGCAACCGTTTTTCAACTTTAATTAAAAATTGTAGATTAAAAATTTTGATTGATATTTTTTATATGTTGTTTGTTTTGATTAACTTGTAATTTTTTTAATATGTGGTGATATTTAAAAATTTAAAAATTTAAAACAGTAAAAATAAGATTCTATATAATAATAATTTGTTTTCAGAACATGAATAAAATGTGATGGTGATATAGACATTTTTTTAACTTTTAAAATATAAAATAAAATTAACATTTTGGAAAGATTATATTTGAAGAAAGGTAAAAGTTAAATCCAACTAAAACCCGTAAAAAATTAAAATTTTAAATAATTCAATTTTTTCAATTCATCTACCATTAAAAATGAATAAGCCTAATTTACATTTAATAAAAAATCAACAAATATAGTCTCTCTTAACAAACCAAGTTTTCATTCCTTTATAAATAAAAAATCAAGTTTAATAATAAAAGCATGATGATTTGTGCACCTTAAACCCGACCCAAAAAAATACAAGTTATGGATGATGACAATGTATCAGATTGAGATCCAATAAAATGTAGAGAAAGTTTCTCAAACCAAAAGCTACTTAGCACAAAAAGATCCACTAGTTAAGGCCATTCTAATAGGATCCATGTTATCTCATGAGAATGTTTTAGCTGAGTTTGAAACAGTATTTCCTTTCCACAAATACAAGCAAAATTTAATGTATTTAACATGAAAATAATAATTATCTAAAGTTCAATGCATAAACGAGTGAAAAGGATGAAATAAGGGGAAGAGCCCTTCCAAACAAGTGCTTCAAGTGCTGTGATCGGCGCTAATACCTGTTGTTGGTTGTGAGGAGAACTCAGCGGAGCACTGCGTGGAGCTGGTTACAAACAGTAGAGCTGAAAACGATACCTATATTTAACATGATTGTATGGTTCAGCGGTAGAATCAATGGCCACTGTTATAACTCCTGCCCCTGCCATCTGCCGTTAATACATTCCATGTGTCAGATACTTGATAAATCCTCCCACTGCAATTTCATTGGATGAATTAAATAAGATTAATTGCTGTTTACCAGTAACTAGCAGAAATATTAAATTATTGAAACCGTAGGTGAACATTATAAATTGGATTTAATTTTTCGCTACCAGCACTTGTTTATTGGTTGTTTATAGAAGGCAAGTCAAAATAATAGTGTTTGATGAAAACACGGGTTTAAATTGTTGAATGCCAACCTCTTTAATATGCTTTACAATTTGGACAGCTGTAGGATGGGAAAATAAAAAATAAAAAAATTAAATGCATAGTTCTAAGTTTGTAGAGCTAGGTAAAATTGGAATAATAAAAAACTGAAAAATTGTTCATTACTATTTAACGGCAATGAAGAAAATATTATAATATTAATACACTTTCGATACCTATTTTAATTTCTACGCAATGGTGAATTGGTACTGGCTAGGAACAGTTACCAATGGCAAATAATACTGCGAAATCCTCACAATAGTACTTATAGGTAATAATAATGAAGATTTTAGTTGAATGTTAGGGGTTTGAGATCTAAGTTAGTGACTTTAACTGTATTTTTTTTTTGAAATTATGAGAAAAGATGAAGGATTTAGAGAAATATTCAATCAAGATTATATTTTATTAAATTTGTTAATGAAAATAATTTTGTAGACATTGAACTTAAATTTAGTTTTTTTATTTGGATTAACTGAAGATTTGGTTTTGTTAATATTTATTAAAAAAATGATAGATTCATCGTCTATAATTATTGGTTAAATAAAAAAAGGATCCTTCACATAGATATTCTAAAGATCTCATTGTCCAACCATTTTCCTAGTTATGTCACTACCAAAATAGATAGGTGTCCTACTAACACACTCTTTACATTCATATTGATGTGGCTAAATGATCCAAATTGGATGGACCTTATGAAATACTTTTTGAGGGAACCGACACCTAGAGGTAGCATCAGATTGTTTATTATAGCTCATAAGCTGAAAACAATGCTAGAAATCGCATTCACAAATTGAAGAAGGAAGTATTTGGGAGCATCTTTAGGGATTAATCCATCATTGAATCTGATAGTAATACCTTTTAGAACCAAGTGCAGGGGGTTCATCATGGGATAACCTCACTTCTCATGGAAAAACATCTTTATGCAAAGCTGAACTAGATTTTAGAAAAAGAGGAAATTTTATCAAAACAAAAATTTAGAGAGTGTTGACTTAAGAAATGTGATCATAACACAAAATTATTTCACCAATATACTCTAACTAACTGTAATTATAACAAATTTCTAAAATCAAAATTAGAATGGTATTTATACTAAAGATTTAGATGTGATTAAAAATGAAGTGGTCCATGTTTTTTAAAAGTTCCTTAAGGAATCCTCCATGAATTTGCATTGGAGTAATAAGAATTCATAAATATTATTCCAAAAATTATCAATGATGATTCAATAAGGCCTTTCACAAAGGAATAAACCTAGACTACACTTTAGATCATGGCTAATTATAAATTCATAGGCCCTGATGGGTTCCCCATAGGATTTTTCAAACACATTTTAGATATTATAAACAATGATATTGTCAAATATGCTAATGAATCTAGATCCATGAGAAAACTTCTTAAGGATTTAAATTTCAAAATACTTGCTTTGATCCATAAAAAAGTTAACGCCAACCTTTTCTAGATAGCTTCAAACCTATAGACCTATTGAACACATTATACATGATTATTTTAAAATCCCTAACTAATTGTTTCCAAATTCTCCTTCTTCTTCTTCTAATTTTTGAATAGGAAGGTGGTTTTGTCCAAAATAGACAAATCTTAGATAGAATTTTTTTCTCGCATGAGATATTTTAGTTAGTTAAAATCAAAATTGATATTAGAAAAGCATATGATATGGTTCATTAGAGTTTTATTTAAAATGTCATTTATAATTTTGGGTTCTTGGAGCCCTGATGTGATTAGATATATTCTTGTGTGTTTAATCCAATGTTAGTTATTCTTGTAAATGGATTCCCTATTGGCTTCTTCAATGATTTAAGAGTCCTCCATCAATGAGATCATATCCCTGCATACCTCTTCATCATCATGGTATAGGACTTGGGTAGAGCCTTTTCAAAGGAAATTTGTCTAAATATAATTAGTAGGTTCAATATTACTAAAAATGTAAATCTATCTCATGGTCAGTTTGTGGATGATACAATTCCAGGAAACTCTTCCCACATTTAGTAATCTAGAATGTTAAATAAAATATTATATTAGATACAACATGCTATGGGTCAGTAAGTTAACTTATTGAAATCTTAAAAATTATTTCTCCACACTTCACCCCATAGACAAAATAATATTAATCAAATTCTTGGCTTTTTTTAGGTTCCCTCCCTAGAAAATAATTGGGGATCCCTCTATTTGATTAGAATTTGAAACAAGAATTTTGGGAAAATTTGAAAACAATCTTATAGTATAAATCAGATTCTTGGAAAGAAAAAATGATGTATTGGGTAGGAAAAATTCAAATAATTCAACTTGTTATACCAGCAATTCCAATATATATGATGTTAGTTTTAGAAGCTCCAAATAGTGTCAAATACATAATAACAAACATTATGAAAAAAAATATCTAGAATGGTCATTCTAAGTTTAATAAAATTTATTTAATGAAATGAGAAGAGGTTTTCTTGCCTAAATCAAAAGTTACGGAAAATAAGATTTTTTTCATGACTAATGTAGCTCTTGGAATGAAACTATATGGAGAATCTATCAAACAAAGATAACACTTAGGTCATCTTGCTCAAAAGAATTATCTTGATAATGTATATGATTTAGGAAAAAAAATTACTACAAAGCATTGGATGTATGGGTTTCACATATGGAACTTCCTTGGGAAATGTGGAGACCTTATCTCAAACTCCCTTCATTGTGATTGTAGATCTATTAACTTATTGAAGGATAGTTGGTTTATTGTCAACCCTCTATGCCATCATCATTCTTTCAGCATTTTATAAGAATAATTTTCAAACATATGGGGTCACCTAGTTTGTAATTATTGGGGTTAAATGCAAAGTACATGAGGCACTCAAAATAGATGTAAGACTACAATTTTTTATACAGCCAACCATTCCTTTGACCTTCTTCTTTATTATAACTTCTCGCAGTCTCACCATATTTGTATCTCAAAGAAACTTGATGGCTTAAAATGGACTGGAGATCCTTCTAACAAAATTTTAGTGAAATAAGGATATAATGAGTTAATATCATATTAATATACCCTTATGTCCTATGGAAAAATTTTGGATCCCTAAGGGACTTACTAAAGCTAACGTAAATATGTTTTTTATTATGAAAAATAAATATCTTTTCTGGGACAATCTCTAAAATATTTTTTTTTATGGGGCCTCCAAGTGCATGTTCTCTAAATAAAATTCTGAAATCCCAAACTACATCCTCTTTCATTACTATTTTCCCTAGAGAATTTTGTCTTGGTTCTTTATGAAAATGAATAGACTTTGGGTGGTAGTTCATTATATCCTGGAAATATTGATTAACTAGACAAAAGGAGGGGATTAAGTTAGAATATTGGGGCTATGGCCATGTATAAGATCATTTAGATCTTACGGGAGGAAAGAACCAATAGAGTTTTCAGTAACCTATCCCTCTCTTAATAAAATCCTTCATCTAAATATTGAATCCCTTTTTAAAGAGATTTTTATGGATAATGTGTCACCACTAAAAATAAAATCATTACAGATGATCGTTATATTCTCTTAAAATAGTTTTTTTTCTTAAAAATGAATTCAACGTCCATCCAGGATTCATCAAGAAGTTGTTGGTCTCTTAGAAGCCTCCAAGTGACAAATATGTCAACTTAGATTTTGACGGATCTTCCAAAAGTAATCCAGGTCTTTTTGCAGGTCGAGGCATATTCAAAGATAATCTGAGGGATATGCTTCCTTGTTTTGCATTCAACATTCCATGCTCTTCAAACAATTTGGATGGAGGTCTAACTCTTCTCATAGGCATAAGAATCGTAATTGTCTTAAGTTTTAGTCAAAATTATTTGTGTAAGGTGATTTTATCTTGATTATCAATGTAAATAAATCTATAAGTAATGTTTAGTGGTAAATCCATTTGATAACTCATGATACCCTCCATGTCATCTCTTCTTTTGAGAACATATATTTATCCCACAACTATCGTGTGACTAAATCTCTGGTGATTTATAGCTAAATTTGGATCCCTTCACCTTCCTCCTAACAAATATCAACACTATGAAGCACTCCCTCCCTAGGAAGAATGCAGAACATTAATAAAAAAAGACATGACCCACTAACAAATTCCCATTTGGTGAAGCTGTAGTTGAGGGAGTAGGTGATTTATCTTTTGGAGTGTTTATTGTAGTCTTGAGATATTTTTTGTCTTGTAACCAAGGCTTCTAGTGATGATATTTTCCTACTTTCTGGGAGTGGTGACTGGTTCCATGCTGGTGTTTCCTTCTTGCAATTTTAGATTGATCTTAGTTGTGTAGTTTTAAAGCTTCAATTCATTGGTCTTTTCTCATGTAACTGAGTTGTTTGCTTTGTGCCTACTTATTTTTTTGGCTTTTTTCTTGTCTCCATCTAATATCATAAAAGCTTATTTAATCTTACTTAGTTTGGTTTGTTAATTGGATCTTCTTATACCATGGAGTAAGGACCCCTTTTCCTTTATTATTATTTATCAAATAAATAAAATAAAATAAATCTAAAAGTAGATGATGGATTTTACGTAAAACTAAACTTCTAAAAGTTTATTAAAACTTTATTAAATATTAACCATATAAATAGAGAGAATAAAATATATATTTTCAAAGTATTTATTATACCCACAATTTTTCCTTTAGAGGACAAAACCTATTTGAGTATGCATATCATATACTATTTATTATCCCTATAATTTTTCTAAATTCATTCTGAAGGGAGATTCAATTCTATGAGATTCATAGGTTTTCCCTTACCTAAGGCAAATTTAAATTTGCTTCAACCTGATTCCCCAAATCTATTAGTGCACATCCATTGCCATCTAGTCCTATTCAGGGCATGGGATAAGTTTTGTCTAGCATCACTCAGTGGTCTCACAGTGCTCAACAACATCTCCCGCCCATGACAAATTCCAATGGAGGTCATAGCTCCCTGCCTGAGAGTGTCAATCACCCTCTCCTACCCCAGTGGTCACTGCTACCATCTACTCCCAACTGCCAGTAACTAGGATCTGCTCTGATCGAGGGGAAGAAGTCTTCAATAGGTCCTCCAGAGAGAAACCCTCTCAGTTGTCCCCAACCAAGGTAGGATGTCATGGCAATGGAAGTGGAAGTCAAATGTAGGCCCACCTCTTTTATTGATGTTGTCTCTAGTAGGGTAGATCCTAGATCAGACCCCAAACCTCTCACCCATGCTTTTGATGAAATAGTGATGATTTTTGATGAGAAGGAAACCAAGATGGTTCTCAAAATGGAGGAATATTTTTCAACCAGAGACATCATCTACATATTCATGGATCTCTAGCCAAAGATCTAAGATCTTAGTAGTTGGCTCTCGAACCATTAGAAACCCCTTCTCTTAGGTAGTCTTGATAGTTACACTTATGCTAAAAGCTTCTTTATTATTATTTTCCTCAATATGGAGGATAAAGAAAAGATTCATAATGAATCTTGGATCTTGAATCAACACCACCTAGTCTCAAATCTATGGTACCTTACATTCAATCCCCTCACTGAAGCTTTGCATATAAAAGCCATATGGGTTCATCTACCCAACCTTTTGTTGTAGTTTTGGATTGATTCTAGCCTAGAAGCTATTAGTAGATCTCTAGGTGAGTTTTTGTAACTGCATCTAGATACATATAGTTTTTCCCTCACTACTTTTGCTAGGATCTTGGTAAATATTGATACTTCCAAGAACCTCCTAGAAAAAATCACCTTGCAAGTTGGAGATTGCACTTAGTCTTAAGCTATTATCTACGAAGGTTTATTTTTTTGTTGTTGTAGTTGTTTTGGCACTAGGCATTTGACCAAAAACTATAGCCTCCTAAAAAAAAAAAAAATCTTCCTAGTGGAAAGATTTTATCTCCAAAAACCTCAAGGTGTTTTCTATAGACAAAGAGTGGGCTACTCATAGCAAGGATTCTACCTCTTCTTCTGAAGCCCCTACTTCCCATGTACAAACAAGGATCCCAAGAGCTCATCACACTCTGAAGAAGAACTGTTGGTCGATTTAATCTCTCCAAGGAAGGTTGTGTCATTTATAGCCTCCTCCTCAAAGGAAATCTCATTCTGGATTCTTCCAGGGCAAATATTATTCTAGGGACAATAGTGGAAGACAAATCCTAGCCCTACATCCTAGTTGAGGAAGCCTTTTTAGCCCTTCAGGCTGAGAACAAGGAAGGATGGTCAATGGTTCATAAAAAGAAAATAGAAAGAAAAGCAATGACCCAACCTTCCTGTATGTCTCTCTATTCTAGGGGACCCCATGATAATACTTTGAAAATAAATGAAAATGGGATCAAGTCCCTAGGATAAGTTAGGTGGAAACTTCGTAGAAGTTCTCTGTGTAAGTTCTTGTTTCAGTTTATTTTTGACAAAAGTTCCTTTTGTGTGGGTTTATTTCCATCTGTTTAGTTACCACAGGGAGAGGCATCCCATCAGAACATCAGTGTTTTATTTTTATTTCTCTCCTTTGTATAAGGCTATGGAACCTTTCAAACCTTGTTTTTAACCTATCTAATAAAAAAAATTATGCATTTTTCAAATTATAAGATGAAATAATTTTTATTTTTTTTAAAAGCAAGATTATGACGCTGGATCAAACATTAATTGTGGTTAATAGTTGTCGCATAAGTAATAATAAATTCATGTTGCCAACATCATGTGACAGGGCCACTACCAATTGAAATCGAGAAAGGCATAATGACTATAATTTATATAAGACTTTAGCATTTTTAAAATATTGGTCCAAAAGCTACGATAAAATGAAACATTTGGGAAGAATGCTATATGTGTGTGTGTGTGTGTGTGGTGACAAAAAACAAAAACATATAAAAATAGAAAATAGAACACACAGATTGCTACAACAATTATGTAACAAGATTTTTATTAATCTTCTAGAATCTTGCAGATCTTCTTGACCTTGCTTATCTTTCTCAATTACAATACTGCACCCATGAGTTTCTTAAATATATTTTAAAGAAAACAATAATTAGAAAAATAAATTGAAGACTAATTTTAGTCTTTACATGCAAACTGAAATTGAACTGCTTCTCTAACAGTTTAACTAACTGTTTGATAACTGTTGTGCATGCATGAGAAGTGGAGAAATTATCTCCTATTAACTTCAATTTCTAACACTCCCCCTTGTTAGAAACTAAAGTTAATAGGAGATAATTTCTCCACTCCTCATGCATGCACAAGAGTTATCAAATAGTTAGTTAAACTGTTAGAGAAGCAATTCAATTTCAATTTGCATGTAAAGACTAAAATTAGTCTTCAGTTTATTTTTATAATTATTGTTTTCTTTCAAATATATTTAAGAAACTCATGGATGCAGTATTGTAATTGAGCAAGATAAGCAAGATCAAGAAGATCTGCAAGATTCAAGAAGATTAATAAAAATCTTGTTCCATAATTGTTGTAGCAATCTGTGTGTTCTATTTTCTATTTTTATATGTTTTTATTGTTTGTAGCCTCAATCTAGGCTATATCAAGGTGGTGTATTCCACATATAAGGTGATGTATTTCGTAAGGCGGTGTATTCCGCATGAGAGGTAGTGTATTCTATAAAAGAAAAGCATCCTAACTAAAGATGGTAGACAGAATGAGTGAAGAGATGTATGCCATCAATGGCAGCTACTAGCAACATAGCTGTGGCAAGAATGGTAAATAAATCTAGGCATTGTAAATGTTGAATTAGTTAGTGGTAGAAATTAAGGGCGAGTGTTAGAAACTGAAGTTAACAGGAGATAATTTCTCCACTCCTCATGCATACACAACAGTTAGTTAAATTGTTAAAGAAGCAGTTCAATTTCAGTTTGCATGTAAAGACTAAAATTAGTCTTCAGTTTGTTTTTCTAATTATTGTTTGCTTTCAAATATATTTAAGAAACTCATGGGTGCAGTATTGTGATTGAGAAAGATAAGAAAGATCAAGAAGATCTGCAAGATTGGTCCAAAAGCTACGAGAAAATGAAACATCTGGGAAGAAGGCTATAATTATGTGTGTGTGTGTGTGTGTGGGTGGGTTGGGGGGGTGAGGGACGCTCAGTGGGGGAATGGTAAACATCATAACTTTTAAAGTGACATAAATTGTAAGGTATTTTGCAAGGATGATTGGTATAGTTCTTGCTATGTAGGTACACCAGAGATGTAAACTAAAGCAATGTCATCTGTATTTTTCTAAATATGTATGAAAAAAATTAACAATAACCAAAGCAAGACTAGTCGCTATGATGCTCTATATGTTTTTTTTTTTGTGGCAGGACAATGGATAGTAGGGATGCGCATAGGATGTGTACGTAAAAAATGACGCCAATATGGAGATGGGAAAATGATATGTAAGATAAGAAGCATGGAAGGGGAGCACCAAAAAGGTCAAAATGGAATCAAGTGGCATGGAGGAAAAATGAGTTAGATTGACAAATGTATAGTAGCAGAAGGGAGAAAGAAAGAATATATATATATATATATATATATATATATATATATATATATATATATATATATATATATATATATATATATATATATATATATATATATATATATATATGAGAAGCACAAGTGAATGGGTTGAAAATGAAGCAGAGTAGTAAGAAGATGGAAAAAATATCTAGGACATGATGGCACATCAAAGATGGTGGGGTTGGTAGGGTTGCAAGGTTCAAAATATAGATGGGAATGAGGCAAGTAAAAATACTAAAAAATAAACAAATATCAATAATAAACTTACATATATTTTTCTAAAAGCCTATTTAACTTAAATGACATTGAAGTGAATTATCTGTGACAACAGTAGAGAAAATGGAGTGATGGATGTGATGCGTGAGCTGGGCAAGTGGAGTAGGGGAGGAACATCCAATACCCTAAAACTAGGAACACCTCAGTTTACATATACAAAAACAACGATAAAAGAATGGATCCCAATGAACAAAGGTGCACCAACATGAGCAATATAATTAAATTTACAACCCTAAGAAGTTATAGGTCAATGAAGACAACAATAAATGAATGAAGCTGAATGAGTAAGGTGCACCAACATAAGTAATAAAATTAAAGTTTCAACCTTAAAGAAAATATATGTGCCAATGAAAATAATGAAGCCCAATGAATGAAGGTGCATCAACACAAGTAATAAATTAAATTTACAACCTTAAGAAAATATACATACCAATGAATATTTTAGATAAGTTTCATAAATGGATTACAAATTAATTGTAATAAAAATAATTTATTAATTTTAATTAATTATTATAAAAAAATTTAATTAAATAATAATGGTCGATTAATCATTTTTAAAATTAAAAAGAGTGGTCATGCTTTCATGCAATGTTTAAGCTATTTTTTTCTTTTAAAGGTTAATCTTTATATTAATTCAATGTTTTTTTAAAAAGTATGAAAAAAATAAAATAAAATAAAATAGCTTTGTTAAGGTTTTATCCATGCTTGTCATTGAGTCGACCCTTATTTTTATACTTTCTCAGCCTGTGTCATATGACGGACTTAATCGCCTGCAGAACTTATATTTATCATCATTTAGGGTTTCTCGTCTGGCCAACTTTTATCATGATTTCTCCTCCTTATATCCTAGTTCTTTTAGTAAAGAAGATGAACTATGGAGCATCAAGCAATAACCCCTGCAAACACCCAAGGAAGTTTATCTTGAATGTATACCATGAGCTAATGCTTTGAAACCTAACGTTATATTGCCTATTCCTGAATTTAATTATACATGTCAATTGTTAGATCAATTTTGTTTAATAGGTTAATTTTTAAGGAGAATCCTCTCTAAAATTATGCTTTGGTTTTGGGTTCAAAAACACTAGGTAGCTCACGGCATTAAGTTGGAAAGCATCCAGAATATGGTTAAGGTTTTTTTTTTTTTTTTGCTTCTTCAACCCTTCCCATGCAAGAGGAGTCCTCCATAGGTCTACCACTTGGTAAGTCAGGAACTCGCTTATGGTTCTCTCCCCCTAGACATGAGACTTTATGGTCTTAGAGCACACTGATATTAAAGTCTTAGTATGGGTTGAATTTTTAGGGCTCTCACTCCCCTGCTAGCACTTTATTCACCAGATAGCATCCTCCATAGGTCAGGGGGTTTGTCATGAAAAAAACTAGTTCTACTCAGTTACACCACAAAATAAGGTCTGTGTAGAAGTTGACCTTTCGTAGGACCTCAAATAGTTTGTAGAAATCCAAGTCAGGGATGTGAGGCACTCTTAATGAGTCTTATATATTAGTTTGTGTAACACTTATTTTCACTACCAAGCTACAGACCATAAGATATGGGATTTTCCCCTTCAGTTGGCTTGTAATAATATGTCTAACCACTCATCCTCTCCCCCCAAGCCTTCTCCTCAAACTAACAAAAAAAATAACACTCACCCCAAAGCCGCAACCACAACTATTGCTCCCAAAGGAGGCAATCCATCTTTGAGCAATGGCTTATAAGAGTAGGCTCCTATTGTGAAAGATCCCTCTTCAAATGAAGCCCCAAAATTAGTAAAAAATTCCAAGGTGTTCAACACCCCTCTAGCTACTAATGTATTGTCCCAAGGTTTTTTGGCCTATGTGCCCAATTCTTCTAGATTTTTAAACTCACAGTGAACCACTCTTCAACTTCTTACTCAGTGAGAAATGCCCAAATGCTCTCGCAACCCTCTTCAAAGGAGTGACAAGGTAGGGGAAGGAAAGCATTAGGTTGACCCTAATGTGAGGAAGCAATTTGATGAATTTTTAAGTGCCAATAGTGGACACTTTTTAGAGAACAAGTATGACACCCTACATGGGCTAGACTCAAAGGACATGTCCCTTGACACCCATCATCTATGAATTATTTTTCATGGAATGTTTAGATTCTCATAGACCCAAAATGTAAGTTGATTATATGTGATTTCAAAAAGAAGTTTCTTGAGATGGACATTCTCTATCTACAAGAAGTCAAGGTGGTAGATTTCTTATTGATGGTTGTTAGTAATTCCATCTAGCATGACATTATCATTTTTCATAGCAACTATGCCACAGGATGTGAAGGAGTGATCACTTTCATTTCTCCAAGGTGGAGGCCACACTTAGTGCAATCTAGTGTGGATCTCACCAACTGGTTAGTATAAGCTCTTTTTAGCATTGAAAGCCATTTTTTGACTTTATTAATATTTATGCTTGGAATGATGCTTCAAAACATACCCATTTATGGTGATGGATTTTGAATGATATCCCTGATGCCCATTGGGCATTATGTTGTGACATTAATATGGTGGCATCTCCTTAAAAAAAGTTTGGGCCACTTGTGTATGAGGTGGGTAGTCAATGAAATTGAGGCATGGTTTTACATGTGCATTACATGGGGTCTTTATGACCCCAATATAACCCACTAGCTTGTAGATAGAGTTTGATACACCTCAATTAATTTCAAGGAAGGCCTCACTTGAATTTTGAGGCATCTAAATAGGAAATGATGTTCTCCCAACCGTAATTCTCTTTTCGATAATGGTTTTTTCTCTAGTGTAGGCACTACCAGACTTTGGCCTTTTAGATCACTTCCCGATTTGGTTATGAGTCACATGACAATTTATGAAACCCAAAGTCCACAAAATCCAATTCTTTCATAACACCTCCTTGCTCAAGCATGGGCCCATAGTGGCACATATTATGAGAGTTTGGAATTTATATCCCTACCCCTCCCAGGGATCTGGTTAGATTATTTGGTGGGTTGATGCTATCATACAAACATCTCACTTTTTGTAGATTTATGGCCACCAACTTGCCAAAATTTGGGGACACTCCTAATCTACTACTTCCTTCAAGCTAAGTTATCCAACTCTAGCCTTGGAAAAATATCCCTTTAATGAGATCCTACAGGGATGAGTTGTATCCTTATAGTACCATATTTAGATTGCAAACAACTACAATGCCAAGGGAGCCCAAATTAAAGCTAGGCTTAAGATAGGGAACAAAGCTTCTAAGTAGTTCTTCCAAATGTTGTGACCCAAAAACTCAAAGCAATAAATACAAGTCATTTTTTAGGTTGGCAACAAACTCACTAATACTTCGCCAATTGTGAAAGATTTTGTCTGCCATTATCAACACGTTTTCAAAGCTCAAGTATCTTTGACTAAGTGTGAATCCACCCTTCAATAATTCCTTTCAGTGGTGCCTTGCAAACTCAATCCCACCCAACAAGTGCTTTATGATATTCCCCTCTCTATTGAAGACTTGCATGAAGTAGTGTTTCACATGGCTAATGACAAAGCCCCTATCATTGATGGCTTCCCCTATAAATTTTATTAAATGCTTTGGGACCTTGTGGGAAGTGAATTGCATAAGGTTTGTCAAGAAGAATTTCAAAAGAATTCTCTAGGTACAAATATAAATAAAGGAAATATCAACTTCATACCTAAGTAGGGAGATCCTGAGTTGATCTACAACTAGTGGCGCATCACCCTCCTAAATGTTTCTTATAATATCATTGCCAAGGCTTTGGTAAATTGACTGCATAATATGTTGTTTCTCATTATCAATCCAAAATAAATGGGCTTCATCAGAAGTCATTATATTTTGGATAACATCATTGTTGTCTAAGAATGCATGGATTATGCTAGATGGTCTAAGAAATAGGTTCTATTGATCAAAATTGATTTTGAAAAAGCTTATGATCACATCAATGGCCATTCATTCTAGCAATTCTTTGAGATCTGGGATTTAGGCCCATATTAATCCAAACCATTTAGATTTTTTTTCAGATGCCTCAACTATCCTCTCTATTAATGGAGTCACCTCTAAGCAATTTGAATTATTCTATTCTATTCATCAAGGGAACCCCATGGCCCCTGCCTTATATGTGCTTATAGCTAAGGGTTTTGGATATCTTCTTAGCAATACCCAAGCCATGGGCCTTATTAAGGGAATTTATCTCCCTCTTGATGCTAGAAATTGACACAAAGATATGCAACTACTCAATTATCACTTTATGGATGACTCCTTTCTTGCTCTCATTAATAATGAAACTAATTTGGATAATTCCTTATTGTGTCTTAACACCTTCTACCTAGCCTCTAGCACTAGCATCCAATGGCAAATAAATTGTTGCTACAAAAAATACTATGTCCCTCCACTAGCATGGGATGATATGTTTAGTTCGAAGTGGATCCAACATGAAAAAATATTTAAATTCCTTAGCATCTTATTTGGTTTTGATGCCTTGCCACCTTTGTTGTGGCAATATATTATTGATAGAGTTGCTAAGAATCTATAATTTTGGGTGACCGAGTCTATTTCATTAGCAAGAAATTTTCAAATCTTCTTGAAAATTTTGGCGTCTACCCATCTGTACTACTCATCATGTTGGATTACTTCTAAAAATTATTACCAAAAGTTGGAAAAGTTGCTTATATATTTCCTTTGGGCCAATTCCCTATAGGGTAACGGATTACATATTGTAGCCTAGGAATATTTTTGCCTCATGTGTGACGTTAGAGGGATGGGGCTCATCGACATAGCCCAATAAGGAATTGACTTATGTGCCAAATGGATTATGTGGGACATTGAGGGCCAAGAAGCTTGGAAGGTATTATTCAAACATTGTATATCCTCAGGCTTGTCCAAGGTCAAGAAGGTCTATAAAGGGATTGACTTCCCCAATTTACTCATCATTCAATCTCCTATCCAAATCATAGGGTCCTTTGTGGCCAAAATCATATGGAAATCATGGGGAAAGATTAAAACATGGATTTTGTACAATGTCTTCAATTTTTGGATTGGGCTCTCTACTAGGTCCCACTCTCTTTGGTGGTCACCCATTTCCTCTCACAATGAGATGCCCTTGTCAAAGGTCCCTTAGGTCAATTCTCTCAAGATTTACTATAGAGGAATTCATACCATCAAAGATATCTTCTGTAGGTGCTTTCACTCTTGAGTATTCTAGGAGGCAAAAGCTAAATTCAGGCTAGCTAATGCGAACCAAGAGTCTTATCTAGAGATCTTCAATATTGTCCCAACTTCCATGCTCCAAAAAATCTTAGTCCATTCCAATCAACCATGGTGGAAGGACTATAAATTTTATGCCAAGACCCCTTTTCTTAATTACACCCCTTGGCTTGGCTATGCATGGCTGATCCCCCATTTACCCATGGTTGACAAGCTTAACACCCACTAGGGTCTACAATCTCTATTAAAATGTGAATATTTCACTTTAACACTATTTGGGGGGCTTGTGTGGAGCCCAATATTTCTCATTTTTATTGGTGTATACTGCACCAAGGCTTGCCTATTAGAAGAAAACTCATCCATCTTGGAGTCCACTTGTCTACTTTCCTTTTTTATGGCCACCTCAAGATGCTTCCTCATCTCTTCGAGTTTTGTTTTAAATCTCAAAGGGTTTGGAGTTGCCTCTATGATCTTTTCATGCCTTTCCATCCTAAATTATTCCTTTGGCATTATATCCTCCTTGAAAACAAACCCATGATGCCATTCAAATACATCCAACTCTATCATACTTTCAGAGTGGAGATTCTCATTTAGATTTGGAAAGAAAGAAATAATTATGTGTTTAATCATGCTTCTACTAATTTTAATATTTTTATTTTATATAAATCTTCTATTATCTCTAGTGTTCTTTTGTAGATTCAAGTCAAATATAATAAAGTGGCTATGGAGCTTGGATATCTTTAGGATATCCTCTCCCAGTAGGGAGATGCTCCATGTAGTATGTCTCAAGTTCCACCTTCTCCACCAAGGGATTTTAGACTGGATGATTGAGTACCTTGACCACCTCATGGTGGGAATCATCATAGCCATTCTAGGTGCCATTCTCATAGTCACACCCCATACCAATGCATTTCCCCTCCTGGATAGCCATGACAGTGATAACCACTACCTCCTTCCCTTGTTAAGAAGGATAGTTGGGGTGTTCCTCTTCCTCTTCCACATGTATATGATTGGTGGGTACCACTTGGAGGCTGAATGGAAGTGCTACATATATTTACTAGGATTTATTTTGCCATATTGCTCACTCATAGACAAGCAAAAGATGATGACATGAATACAGCCCAAACTACTAGCTGGGAGCCTATTCCAGATGGTAACGACTTACCAAGCTCAGGTTAGGGTCCTGATGATATGGATCATCTACCTTTTGGTCTTGATCTTTCTTCTTAAAAATTATCTCTTTTAATGACTTTGTGACATGTTTCTAGGCTCTGCCTAGAATATGATACTTGTGATTTTGCTCCTAGGCTCTGCGTATTGTGTGACATCGAGTGCTTTCATACCACCTTTATTTTTTCATGAATTATTTGTATATTTATGTTTAGTTAATGTATTGATATATTTCATCAAAACAAAAGTTTGAAAATCTAACACATTTGTAATATAATATAATTTTTAAATTGTTATAATATTTGAAACTTAACTAAAGTATAGTGCTTTGGTGGCTTGTGATAAATTGTGTAAATACTAAAACTTTCTTACTATGTGTAAGGCCTTAAGTAGTGAAAATATTTTTATAAAAACTAATCTAGAAAATAACTTTTTTATAATTTTAAATAATTCAAGTTGTACTTAAACTCTAGGTTTTACATTAAAAATATTCCATAGAAAATACTAACTTCAATAATATAAACATTATAATAATTTTTTGATCTCTTCTAAAATATTGACAATGATCAATAAATAATCTATGAATGATTATTAGATACTCTAGTGTGTAAATAAGATATAATGCATGTCTCATTGTAAATTATATTTGAATTGAAATTAAATATTATAAGTATGCATGTCAACTTCTATTATTATGGACGTAAAAGATAACTAAAGGAGTGATTATAAGTGCACATGAATTAAAGGGGGTCTAAAGTATGAGGTAATTTGACAATTAGAAAGGGGATGCATGAGACAACCAAAGATATGCACAAGAGGGGGAATTCATAATGTAGAAGTTAACAAGAAGGCCAACATTAACCCATTTGAACTAAATTAACTAAAATGGCAAGTTTTCTAATTTAATTACATAAATTTATAAAAATAAAAATAAAAATAGATATACCAATTTTAATCAAAAATGCAAGGGTTCTATAATTTTTAAAACAATAAATAACTTAAAGGTTGGGATCAAGAACTTTAAATAATGAAAACAAAGTGATAAATTTAGATATATGATTACACATCAAAATTAAATGATCGAAGAAATAGGGATCTTGGTGTTGAATAAAAACCATGCATATAAATATAGCTAGCTCAAACTAAGAATCACATAACATGTAAAATACAATAAAAATGTGTATTTAATTGTTCAATATTTAATTGCTCAGCTAAGCATGTAAAGATAACTATAGAGAGATGATATCATTTTAGGTTGATGTCACAAAATACTTTGAGTCATATTTTAATCTTTCATCATAATTTTAACATGTTCTTGATATGTTTTTTTTTACTTTTTACTGATCAAATCTAAATATCTCTACTATGTGATAATGCTAGAACCATGGGAAAAATATTGTGAATATCAAGACCATATGAATGTTATTGATAAGGACATAAAGACATTAAAATATAAATTTGATCCTAATATAATTTTATCAATTCCACATCTAAATATTCATTATGAATTTTGGTCTCTTAAAATGAGATATTTTTCAAGGGTAAAATGGATAAGGGTTTGGTTTCATGGTTTTTGATAGGGTTATTTTTTATATTATGATTTGTTAAATTATTCAAGGTATATAGATAAATAAATTAAAAGTCATTAAATATAATTTCATACTAATAGTGTCAATGTCAATGTTAAAGTGCTCCAAGAATATGCTAGATAATAACTTGATAAGTGGTTAATGATAAAATGAACATAATAACTTATCTATTTATAAACAACTTGAATTATCACATTATTGAATTTATCATGTATGATTAAATACCAATAGATAAAAATGAGAAACAAAAAAAATATGAACTAGTCCATCTAATTTTAAATGTGACATAATAGTACAAACGACCACGATAATTTTAAGCATTTTAAGATGTTTTTAGAAGCATGAAAATATGATAACATGGATGATATGAAATTGGCACTAGGATACATGAAATTTATTTAAACATTAAAAAAAAATCATATTATCTCAATAATTCAAAATTTCATATGAACATTGTGTAGACATCGAATTCCTAACAACTTGTGTGTTGAAATTGTTAATCTTACTCGAATCGCACTTAAATGCTCAATTTAGGTCAAACTCACTTAAAACATGCTAAATAGTTAAAGCTTGTAGTATATAAGTACCAATTATGCCATTTTATCCCTAAATGGGGTAATGCATTTTATGTGATTCCTAACTTTTCTCAAATCATTTTGAGTCAAAATGTTGGTTTTGCATTTTAGTGCTCCAGATCACTCTTTTCTCCTAATTCATTGGTACACATCATATACCTTTATTTATATGTGTCAATAACATCCTAAATGGTATCACGATCCATACACATCTAGCATCGCCTTCCAATTCTCCCTAACTCAAGTTACGACCCAGTATTATATCTTTCTAACCATTTTGATTAATTATGCACCAATTTCTAAAGAATTGCACTAAAATTTATTAATCTGGTTTAAGCTAATTAATTCAAATCAATAGCTTAAGTGGATTTTCCATAAATTTTATTTATTATTTCATTATTATAAATTAATTCTCAATATCTACATCACCTAGTGACATGATCTATGGGTTGGCATCCATAAGCCATAAATGCACTAAATATCAAGTTTATTGGCACCCATGCATTATTAATGCCCCTTAATCCCAAATCATTATGAGGATATTTATGGATTTAATTCATAATATTAGCTTAATTCATGGCCACACATCTCAATCTTGAGATGGACGATCATGTTTTATTCTAGCCCATTTAAAAAATCTATAAATAAAAGGGCACAAAATATCATTTTAAAGCTAAAATTATGTTAACTTATAATGGAGAATTATATCCACAATCTTATGTTATGTTAATCATTGTGTTTTATTTATAATATTCATTTTATAGGCATATATTAGATTTATTATCTTGATCCTAGTTTATGCATAGTTGTCTTGAGATGATGGAGCTTGGCATCCCTTGTTGACAAAGACAAGAACACTATATCAAGGGGAGAAATTTATTTGGAGTTTCTCTTGAATGGTGGAATCACTTGGGAAGGTAATATAGGTATTTTATTTCTTTTAATTATTCTTCGTTATCATTAGTAAACCCTGTAAAATAGGTTGGCTTAAATTTTCAATTCTTATTATTTTTTTCTGATTTTTGAATTTATCATCTTTGTAATCCAACACTACATTTCGATATACTCAGTGGGACCATAGAATTAAATCAAGCAAGGAATACGTTGTGAAAATATTACATTTTCATTTTAGTCATTAAAAAGTCCTTGAACAACATTTTTTAGATCATTTCCCCATCTTTCTAACATTTTTTGTGCACACACTGGTTACATAGTGACCACCAATGGTTAGGGTCAACTGACTATAGTTGGATAGCAGCAAAAAATCTGTTTAAAATTTTCCATTTTGAGAATTATTTAAAGTTTGTTGCTAATAATTTGGGTTTTGTAATTATCTAGTCTAAGCCAAGTCATGATTCTAAAGGTGTCCTTTCGAGTTTTTATCCTATCATAGGCTTCCTAAGGTTTTGTTAAAATTATTTCTTGCCTAAAACATCTTGAGCTTTATTCAAAGTTATATTGACTAACCTAAATCTTTAAGTCTCTGATCTAAATATATTTTTTGATCTAGAAGATTTTCCTCTTATATATTTTCTTCTAACAAGGCTGATAAGTGCTTTTTATCCAAATATTTTCACGCCTTTGGCTCTATAGGTAACCATCAGTGGTGAAGTTTAGACTGGCCACGATTGGTTAAATCGTGATTGTTGATGGTCTTTTGAAAATTAGTGAGTATAAAATAGAGATTATCGATGATCATTATTTTTTTTTAAACATAGACCTGAGAGCAATAAATCCAAGTTTGCTTGTCTCAAAGTGAAAAGTGTTTCAAATCTAAATAAGGTTATCTAATTTTTAATGCAAGACCCACTTCGAAATTGATCATTTTGAGATTATTTAAGTCATTTTAAACTTTTTTGGTGCTTAAAAATAACTAAAAACCTTACTTTGGTGCTTTAAAAGGAAAAATTACATATTTATGTTGAATGTTTTGTGATTAATTTTTAAACATTTTTGTAACTTAAGGCCAAGGGACCAAAGAACATCACCACCAAACACTTTCATTCAGTGCTTTAAAACCAAACTCACTTAAAATTTTTATTTTGTATAAGTCATCTATCATTTCTTGGTTAAAATTGTTTGAGCAAAAAGGAATTTGTTCATGTATGCTCTCCCCCCATCCCCTATAGAGAACTTGTGGGATCAAAAGCACCATTTTAATTGAAAATTGTGCCTTAGCCAAAAGGCATAAAAAAGAAGTTGTGGTGATCTAAAAATAACCTATAGATCCTTTTTACCTAGATTTTATTTCATGCATTCTGTCTTTTAAGGGGGACTTCATTACCTCCCACGGGTTCTATAGGCAATCTTTGACCAAGGGCTTCATCTCCCAACATCATATTTAACCCCTTTCCATGGTGGGGTATACAAATTGGGATAACCTCATCGGGATGATGGTTTGAGCAATTAAACCATATCCATTAGTGGTAAGCCATGCCTAAAACATATAATAATTTTGGACATCACACTGTACTAAGCAAGGGATGAATATAGTGGTTTTGAAAATAACAAGACCTTTTCACAACTAGCCATTTTATGTGGATCCAATTGATGTGTTTCTTATATTTTGTCCTAATATGAAGTTTGGTACACATGGGATCAATCTAGATGGTCTTAAACTTATAGTTTTTAGTCAACCCCACTTTCCCACACCTTGATTGGATCTAGGATAACTATTTAGTTACATTTATTTTTTGGTATTAGCTTACTTGGTCCTTGATTTGATTCAAAACTTGCTTGAAAACAAACATCATAACCAAAACAAATTGTCCACAATTTCTTGGATGAGGAAGCATTACGTTGTCCAAGTGAAAATTAATCTTTTCCTTGTTCAAATTAGTCATGTTAAAACATTGCGTCCTATCTTCTAATTGGTGTAGTTATGCTTCCCATTTGAGTCTATATCAATTTCCAAATTTTCTTAAGTCCATTGATATTTCAAATTCAAAATTGCACTTTTCTAAGTTCATAAATTTTATGTGTTAAATTGGGTTTACTATTTACACTTAACTTGAGGGAACTTGGGTTCAATTTCCAATTTAGATTGAAGTTCATTTATAGACTCATTATCATTATCATAATTGGTGAAATTAAGTCATCTTGCATATCGCTCATGCTTTGAGTCCTAGAACATATTTTATATTATCATTCTTATTACCATGTGGTAGCAGTGTGCTACCTATTTACTTGTAATCTTATATTTAAGAATTTTTTAATGTTTCCACATCATAAGTTTCTTATTTCGTACTATCTCCTTCCTAATACAAAGGTATTTCTTCTAGTTTCCTAGTAGCAACTCGTTCAAGTTGAACTAGTTTTTACGGTATTGACATATCTCAAAACTCTACATTTTAGTAGACTAGTGACACTCTAGGCTTTTTGAGTTATCATACCCTCTTCCAATTCATATGATTTCAACTTTACCCAAGGTTGAGTAAATTCTTAAAGATCATTCTTATAAATTATGTGTGGTACTATGACACCCTCCCTTTTATAGTTTATTTCGTTACCTAGTCAACTTGCTTAGAAAAGATCAAAACACATACCTTATTCAAACATTTGACAAACATTTTCCAAATCTAGTCAAAGTTAGAGAGAAACTTTTTTAGATATGACTCAAAGGTAAACTTGTAGTGGGGTCCCTTACATCCATAGCTATGAGTAATATCATTATTAGATGGTCAAGATAATTAAGTGGTTTTTGATGATATTCCAACAACAACAAGATCCAAGGAAAATTATGTAAAATATCAACCCCAAGAGGACAAAGATCAATCCCTTATAAGGTTGATATAATATGGTGCTATAAAACCTTTAGGTTTTCCCATGGAAAAATTACATACCTTAGTTAGAGAAGGAGAGAAATATCAAGAATAAGTTTTTGCAAACATTGTGAAAGATAATATACCTTCTTCTAGCAAAGGCAAAGAGATACTTAAAGACTCAAAAGCAAATTATCAAGATCTTGTTAATAAGATTAAGAATATAAGTCAACAATATATAGACCAACTTATCATAGACTTAATATACTATTTAGTAGCTACATCAATCCAAAAAAATGCTTTAAATGAATAAGGAAATGTGGTTGATACAATGGAAAATCTGGGTGAGAACATAACAATGATAGATCAAGATATCTCAATAGAATAACCCAAATCCTAAGAGGTTATGTAACACACTCCACTAGACATAGAACACACATTTGACAATCACCAAGAACCTCTTGTACCTTGGCAAAGTACATATTAATGGAACCATATAAAATAATTTGTCTAGTTCATCTAAACCAACATGTACTATGGTAAATAGACCAAGAATTCCCCAAAATCAACAAAACATAATTCGAGGTAATAGATTCTAAGGAATAAACCATTTACCTAATTGAATCAAGGAGAAAACCAAAACCAAGTCAAGTATCATAGGGTATACATCCATACCAAATCCACATAACTACATGGGCACATTCCACCCCAACAGTAACAATAAGGGCACATTCTACCCCAATAGCAATAGCAGGAGCACATTATACCCTAATAGAATTATGTTCCACCCACAAATGCACCAAAAATGTAAGTGTGGAACTCTATGAAAGATATTATGTCACATTTGGAGACTATAAATATGATTAAGAAGCAAAAATTTCAATAGATATGTCCATATCCATTTGATTTATCTATTCTCCAGTTCCATTTTTTGCCTTGTTTCAAGGCACCCAAACTTAACAAATACAAAGCAAAGGGTAACCCACATGAAAATATCCAGGCATTTTTATATTATGTTAAGAGGTAGCTTATAATAGTGTGTTCTTACTTTGATTGTTTTTGTGAAGTTTAGCAAGGCAAGCTTTAGATTGGTTACTCAAATTACCCAAGGGATTGGTTGCAAATTAGAATGACTTATCAAAATAGTTTGTCAACCATTTTTCATACAACATCGATCATGAATTGAACATTTTTGACTTGTGGAAATCTAAACAACATGATGGATAAATCTTCATTGAATACCTATAGAGATGGAGAGCATTAGCAGGTCACTTTCAGCATAATTTGATAGTCAAACAGTTGGAAGTTATATTCACACATAACCTACACCCTGAGGTGGTGCACAATATATGGCTTACATGTAAAAACACTTTCAAAGAAATCATAGTCAAGGGTTTTCAAATTGAGACGGATCTTATTTCAAAGTGCCTTATCAAGATTTTCATGCAGGGTGAAATAATCAAATCAGACCCCATCTTCTAATCAAAAAAATGCACAAGATAAACCTAAGGGTTTAAACAATAACAAGAATATGGTTGAAAATGGTGTGACTGAAACAATACATGTACAAAAGTCTCCTCTTAATTGACCACCCAATTTGCAAGGACAACCTCTAAGGAAAACATTCCATAATCAATACAAAGTCTTTAGCAAATTGGGAGAACTTGTCGAGACTATTTCAAAATATCGTAGCATCTAATTTGATTGTATGGCCAGTACCAAGGCAATTTCCTCAAGATCAGCCAAAACTAAATTGGTATAAGGAGAATGAATGGTGTAAATTTTATCCTGTTATTGGACATGGTGCATATTGGTGTGTCTAATTGTGGCACCTTATTAAAAATATAAATGAGAGTGGTGAAGTCAAGATCAAATTAGGCCCACAAGGCACTAATAAAGATATGGGAATCTATCAAGATCCATTTCCTCAACATAATTGACCACCACCAAGAAACAACTAGTAGAATGAAGGATATAATCATAGGCATAATTAGAACTAAAACCAAGGTCAAAATTGTAATCATCATGATCATAATCAAGATCACAATACCCATGCTAATAACTTGGGTTATAACAATATGTCTTAAGATTATAACAATATCATGGGATGCATTTATACAACCCACATTGCCACTATTACTATCAAATCTAGTGAATCATCTCATACTCCTTGTAGTAAGGGACCCATTATTATAGCGATAAGACCCTCTCCCTCTAGTAATACCATGTTGAGTTCATGCAATTATATCGCAATTCTATTTGCATGGGTGACTATTTCTGGATAACACCCTTATTCTAATTACAATGGCTCCTCATCAACTCAAAATTGTAGCAATGCCACTAGATGCCATCAAGTCACCCTTCAAGGCCCTTTACCTTTGTCTTCTAATTATATTGGCTCCTTGACACCTCTAGGTTGCATAGTCACAACTAGACGCTTGTGAGTTACTCTCTAGGTTCGTTCACCCTCTTCTTCCCCAAAACCCAATGTGAATATTATGAATTCATTTTTAAAACCTAATACTGTGACAGCCAAATCTAAGCTATCTCATCCAAATGTTGAGAAAATTAAAAATTTATTGGACCAAGTAAAATCCTTGCACAAATTTCCATTTTGGATCTCTTACATACATTTGAAGTCCTTAGAACTATTTTGAATAGTATTTTACAATAATCAATTGTCCCCAAAGATATAAATCCTAAATAATTCAAACACTAATTGGGCATTTGTCTTCATTTGGTCAATTCATGTTTGATTAAAAATACATGTCCACCCTAGGTCCAAGAAATAATAACACATTTTATATTGAGGTAATTATTGAGAACCATAAGATGAAGTAGGTTCTTATAGACAATGGTTTAGGTCTAAATATAGAATCCCTCAAATTGGTACAGAGATTGAGATACACTCTAAAAAACATCTATCTAGAGATGATCACCATAAAGGCTTATGACAATGTCGAGAGGGAGTCCTCTGGTACTATTTGGTTGCCAATAATTGTTAGGTCTATTTCCCACCATACATTACTTCATATTGTGGATATCAAACTTCCTTATAATGTAATTCTTATTCATCCTTGGATCCATAAAGTACAGGTCATTCCATCAACCTTGAATTAGTGCCTTAAGTTTTCTTATGATGGGATCAAGGTTACTATTTTTGCCGATTAATAGTATTATCAATAATACAAAACCTTTGAGGCTGAGTATCATAATTATAAATATTGTTCTAGTTTTGAATACATTGTAAAGAAGAACAAGGATATAGTTTTGCCTACACCCCCATCTAATTATATCAACCCTAGTTATCTTGCATCCACTTCCATTGATAAATTTCTTGCAACCCATGAAAAATAAGTTTTTGTTGAAGATGTAGGCATTTCCATATATCATCTAAAAGACACCCTACATGTTGCAACATTGCCAAAGTCTCCAAAAAAAAATGGTAAAACTAAACCATCTAAGAGCCCAAATAGACTACCTTGATCTAGCAACCAAAGAAAGAATAGTGGAAACCACTTGTGTTATTTGTACCTATTACTTCACAAAATAAGGATCAAGAGGCTTTTATAGAAGGAGACTGGTTATATTCTGAAGGCCTTACTAATTGATTTCAGAATGCAAAGTAAATTATCCCTAATCAGATCATTGATCATCTTGATTATATGGGAAGTGGCCTTGGCCCATGAGCCCAAGGAATTTTGGAACCCTTATTACCTGGAGTACTTAATCGAAATCATGGTCTCTAATTTATACTACCTAGGGGTGACCTCATGACTTTTGATAGTGATTATTTTGAATCATCTAGTAATGAGAATCATTGTAGTGATGTAGTATCCCATTATATCCTTTTCAATGAGCTCATTGGCTTGAATTTATTTTACCAACATGTTATCATGACCATCATACCTATTTATCCTATTAGATTTTCCCATCCGGAAGCAATAACCCATTATACAATTGGATCTTCCCTTATTGAAGTAAGATCTCATTATTCCCTATGACTTTACCATCTTGAACTCATTTATTGGGACTAGTAAAGTTTGGTCATATGACTTGATGATTTTTAGCATGAAGAATCAAATTCAGAATACATGAGCCTATGAAATGGATTTCCCATTGGTGATCACAAACAAGGCTTTGATTTTTCATTGGATCCTTTTGCCTACTTTAGAGAACAATAAAACTTTATTTATCATATTAAATATAAAACATTGAGATCTTTAGGTGAAAACCTCTTTGAGGTGCATGTTAATTAGGTAAAAAGTAAATAAAGAGACAAGACCTTGAGTGAAAACCTATTTTAGGCACTCTCAGGTTAGAAATTTTACTCATTCCCTTGAGACATAGAAGGTCCATCAAGTCCCATCTCCATAGCTAGTAAAAATATCTCTTTAGAATAATAACAAATTTTTGAGCAACTCACTCCTAAGTTTCCATTTGTTTCTTCGACTTGGTCGTTACTAGAGATGGCAGATTTAGAATCATCACATTATCCAAAGCTCTAGAAGGAAAATCAAGAAAATTTAGTAGAATAAGATGATCACGATCATACCTTGCCTACTATTCTTGAATATGGATCCACACTTCTTGTAGAGAACATAGTTGAAGTCAACATGGGAACATATGATGATCCCAAAATTGTCTATCTTGGAGCTTCCCTTACTAAAGTAGAATGTGAACATATTATATCCATTTTGATGGATTTTAGAGATATTTTTGCATGTGCATACTCAGATATGATATGTTTAGACCCAAACTTGGTAGTGCATCACCTTATTGTTCATCTTAATGCCAAACCAATTAATGAGGAATTAAAAAATATGCATCCATTCATCACCCTCTTGGTGAAAGCTAAATTAGAGAAATTATTGGGAGCAAGCTTCATCAGACCACTGAACTATTCTAAAAGGATATCTAACATAGCTTTATTTATCAAGAAGCCACAAGTCATATATCTTTCTACAAATTTCATAGATATCAACAAAGCATGCCCAAAATATGATTTTCCTTTGCTAAACATGGACATGATAATTGATTTTAATTCTAGGTATGAGATGTTTTCCCTTATGGATGGTTTTTTGGGATACAATCTGATCAAGATAGCTTAAGAAGATCAACACATGACTATGTTCACTCCTAGGGGAACATTTTGTTACCATGTCATTCCATTTGGATTGGATAATATTGGATCCATATATCAACATGCTATTATGGTCATCTTTTTTGACATGATGCATGATATTGTTGAGGACTATGTTAATGACATACTAGCAAAATACAAAACACATGCTGGACATCCTGATGATCTATGAAGAATGTTTGAGATGCTCCATGAATATAAAATCTAACTATATCCTAAGAAGTGTGTCTTTGACATCACTTCAAGTAAATTTTTAGGTTTAATTATATTAGAAAGAGGGGTCAAATTCGACCATGCCAAGGTCAAGGCCATTATGTAAATTCCTCCACCTTAAAATCTTAAACAACTCTGAAGCTTGTAAGGAAAGATTTGGTCCATCCATAGGTTCATTTATCAACTAACAGATAAGCACCACCCATTTACCCATTTCTTAAAGAAATGGGTTACATTTCAATGGGATGAAGATTGCCAGTTAGCATTTTTGAATCTTAAAACATATTTGGCCAACTCGCTAGTTTTGAGACTGCCAACACCTAGATAACCATTGCTATTTTACATATCATCAACTAAACATGCATTAGGGAAATTTTTGACCCAACATGTTAATCAATGTAAAGATCATGTAGTCTATTATTTAACTTACACACTGGTATCTTATGAACACAATTATACATCTATTGAGAAGGCGTATTTAGCTATAGTGTTTACTTCCCAAAAGTTGTAACATTATATGATAAAAAATAAAACGATTATCATTACCAAGGTGGATCTTCTCAAGTTTTTATTGTTCGAAGCAGCTCTCATAGGACATATGGATAAGTGGGTCATGTTCCTAAGTGAATTTGATGGCAAGTATCTAAATCAAAAATATATCAAGGCACAGTTTATTGCTGATCAACTTTTAGAGACCCCTATTATAGACACTCAACCACTCTAATTAGACATTATTGATTCTTCAATCATGAAAGTGGAAGAAGTGCAACATGAACCTGAATAATGGAAGATTTATTTTGATGGTTCCCTCACTTCTCATGGATCTAGTCCTGATATATTGTTAATTACACCACAAGGGGATTTAACTCCCAAAGCATTTCACATTAATTTTCATTGTACCAATAATATGGTCAAGTATGAGGCATTTATTATAGGAATGTGTCTTGTTATTTAGTGGGATATTTAGCACTTAATGGTTTATGGTGATTTCCAATTGATTATCAATCAAATCACTGATTAGTATCAAACTAGAGATGACAAGCTTGTTCCTTATAAGCAAATTGTGGATAATATCAATAATCATTTTAAATCTCTATAGTTTTAACAAGTATCAAGGGCTATGAATAGATTTTTTGATGTAATGGTAACAATTAGGTTAATGATATAGATTAATGGCAAAGCTAAAGAATATCAATTTTTTTACTGAGAATCTTCTACATCCTACTCATATTATGCCATATTCAGAGAGGTTATGTGTCATTGCTGGTCCCAATCCCTCACCTGAACTACCTTGGTATCAATCATTTTATAACTATTTCTATGATCACATTTTCCACTAGACCTATCCAATAACCAACTAAAACTATTCCATCATCACTTATCCTATTATACCCTACTAGGAAACATGCTTTCTCATAAAGGCTATGATGGAAACCTACATTATCATTTATCTTTGGGGGAATCCAAGCTAGCATTGAAGCAAGTTCATGAAGGGATGTGTGGGGCCCCACCAACAGTGTAGTCTTAGCCAAAAATCTACTCAAAACAAGCTATTATTGGCCAAATATGTAGATATATGCTTGTAATAATGTGAGGAAGTGTGTTCCTTGTCATAAACATGTAAATTTGATACACTCACCTTCATTAATACTATAGTTGATTACAACACCATGGTCATTCTCTACTTGGGACCTCAATCTCATTGATAAAATGAACCCAACATATTTATAAGGCCATAATCACATTTTTACTACTATCGAGTACTTTACTAAGTGGATTGAAGCCATTTCTCTCACTTACTCACAAGGAAGTAAATTGCCAAATTTTATTCATTACCATATCATCTGTCAATATAGCATTTCAACACAGATTATATCTGATAGTGGCATATATTTTATAAATAGAGACATAAAAAACCTTTATGAAAAATTCAAAATCAATCACAATAAATATATGCCATATAACCTATAAGGCAAATGACAAGCTGAGGTGTCAAACAAAACCACTATAGCCATTTTATAGAAGATTGTCAATGATGTTGGACGTAATTGACACTTACAAATGTTTCTTACCCTTTGGACCTATAGAACCAATCATTAAACCCCTACATGGGCTACTCCATACTCCCTTGTTTATGACACAAAATTTATTATCTTGATTGAGATCAAGTTGCATTCATTGTGAGTTTTTTTGGAACATATTAAAGATGATGACGAATACAAAGTCTCAATGTTACAAGAACTATAAATTTTTGATGGTGATTATTTGGTTTCCATATAAAATATGTAATCCTATTAGAAAATATTTCATAGAAGCTAAAACAAGTGCATTCTCCCTCTAGAGTTTGAGATTTGCGATTTGGTACTAAAAGAGAACCAAAAGAACACAAATGTTGAACGTAAGAAAAAGGTAAGTTTTAACCTCATTGGTTAGGGCCATATCTTATTATGAGAAACTATGGATCAGGGACCTATCAACTATATAAACCAAATGGTGAATAACTTCTAGAGCCCATAAACATTGTGTACCTGAAGAGGTGTTATGCTTGACAGCTTTGAACCATTGTCTATAAAACCACTTACTTGGGGGTACCTTGAGCTGAAATCTTTATCCCACTATACCCTACACCATCCTCTCATGGATAATATTATTTTGATTTACCTTGGACCATTATTTCAAGAACCTTATTACTTTCATGACTTTAGATAGTGAAGGATTTTGGACTATTGGAACTTTGAACATGTTTTATCCCATCCTAGATTGTTGTTTTTGATAACCATATTCATTATGTGTTGTCATTTTAACCCCATTCATTCTAGACCATTCTCTTTGAGAACCGCATTTTTTGTTATGTCTTGGGCTTGTTGTAACTGGAACACTTTTATCCATTCATTAATTATGATCCTGATTATGAATCATTGGCATTATAAACACATTCAATGCCAATTCTATGAAGTAGATTAGCATTGATAGTATTTGCAACTTCTTCTACAAATAAGTGAACACCTTTTCAACTCATAACTTTTTATTATTGGATAGTTATTCATATTTTATCTTATGTTGTACACTATTACGTTATCTTATTGCTACTTAGTAGGCATTGTTTCCTTGTCAGGATCCTCACTCTCACCAATTTGAGAGCGTGTGCCCTTGTAGTCAGATTTATATATTATTAGAGATATTAATTAGTTCTATGGGGCATTTTTTATATCCATGATTGTTCTTGTAGTCATCTTAGCTATTATTGGCTCTCATACTCTTGGATGTGCATATCCTTGATTAGTTGGTTCTCCTTTGTTCATATTCTATCCTAAAAACCCAAAAACATTATAAAATGATCCATACAAGAACAAAAACATTGTCTTACACTTTTTTTTATTTCAATCCTCACTCTCTTTCCATTTTTAAAGTCACGTACTTGCCATTTTACAAGATTATTCTATGTCATCTCACCAACTTGTCACTTCAAAGACCATTCTCTTTTGTCTCATTGATCTTCTTTTCTTTCCTTTTCTTCTAAAACATTAACCATATGTTTTGATCATCACCTTTTCTTCTATCCCACTTAGTAGGAACTAAATTTATCATAAATTTTATGTTAGAACATCCATCCATCAAACAATGTAGGCAAAATCCACTTGTCTTGTACATTTGGAGTCAACTCGGCCAACCCCTTCCTTTTCTTCTCTTTCCCTATTTCTTATACATTATTCCTCTTTAATTAAGGAATAACTTTGTGTCATTATTATTTTTATGTTGTGTTTGAAAGTAAAACCTCTACTACACGTGTATGAACAATTATGTTTAAACCATGCTAACTTGGTTTTTGTTTCGGTGTGTTTATTTGAGTTTTATTGGTGTTTTGTTGTTTTTTATTAGTTTTTTATCTTGCTTTCTTGCCTCTTCATTTATTTCTTCTCCTTTTCTCATTTTTATTACTTCTTATCTCACCTTTTTCTTATACTTCCCTCACTTTTTTTCTCTCTTCTCTTTTGTTTTCAAAAACATCTTGATGGTCCACATAGATCTTGAGTATTTATATCTTAATGTCATGTTATTAAATTTTTCTTGTTTTTTTTTTTTTAAAATTCTTGTTCCTAATTAAGTATTGATTTTTCATATCATGATTTTAAGTTAGGTTCTTCTATGTTTATCTTTTTTCTTTTTTTTTTTTTTTTGTTTTTTGTTTAATGTAAATAGTTGTAATTATGGTCTTGGTATATATTTATAACTATCCCTAGTTATAGGTATTCACATTAACTAGCTCCATACATTTTAAAAGTAATGTCATTATGAGTTATTCATACTTATGATGCCTAATTTATTTTATTTTGAAAATCAATTTGTGATCTAGATTCAAGTCTTAAATTCAATACAGCTTTGATGAATACTTTTCAAGATCACTATGCATAAACTAGGCTCAATAGGTTTAGCACATGACTTTATGCTTAAACGTGAATATCTTTGCATACGTCATGAGTCTAATCAATTTTTGGTCAGTTTTTATCATCCCTCATTCCATTCTCTCTCACTTTTGGGTAATCTACATTATCTTGAGGTCCATTTGGATTATATAGGTAGCACTTAGATACATCACATATCTTGAATCAGCTCAGCCATCTGCATTATTATTTTCATCTCTTTCAACCCTTTTTTAATCCTCATATGCCTAGTTATTTATGGATTTATAAGCCATTGCACAATCACATCTATGTTTGCACCCACTCATACTTAATCTATGTCATAGGTTATCTCCTTGATCTATTGCTTGCCAATTCTCCCTACAAGACCACAACATCTAAACCCATCGCAAATCTAAATCAGCCCTATAGGGGCAAACCATTTTTATCAGTGATCAAAATCTACCCTACTAGGGTAAAATTGTTTTATCATCATCATAATTGTTGTACTAGGGCACCTCTTATTATCCTTTCTTTGTAGACCATATTTCTCATTTTTCCTCTATTTCCAAGCTCTCCAAACATTTACCCATGATGGTAATGTTTAGTGTGCAACTTGTCTTAGGATTGACCTTTTCATAAGCATGCAACTTGCACTCTCAAATAATGTGTGTTCAAAGTATGTAACTTATATTTTTAGATTCTATCCTTTCCATTCCCCTAACCTTGGGGCCCATTTCATTATAGTTATATTTTCATCATTAATGGAATCAATGCATGCAAGCATTAGCTCATCTGGATTTACTATGTTCCATATGTTAATCTCACTTTATCTCTCTTTTTGAGAGTCAATCCTTCTCTTTCACCCTAGTGCATCCTCTCGATGGGGCATCATAGGTCATTTATAATTTATTCTTGACAACTATTCTCTTTGAAAAGAAGTTTTTTCACCTAAATGTCTCACTATGCCTTCTCAAATAGGGTAAAAATGTAGACATCACATTCCTAACACCTTGTGCATAGAAATTATCCATATTACTCGAGTTGCACTCAAATGCTTAATTTAGGCCAAAATCACTTAAAACACGCTAAATGGTTTGAAATTGTCATATACAAGTGAATATTTAGGCTAATGTATCCGTAAATGGGGCAATGCAATTTATGTAATTCTTAATTTTTCTCAAATCACTTCGAGTCAAAATGATGATTTTGTATTTTAGTGCTCTGGATCACTTTTTTCTTCTAATTCATTAGTACACATCACATACCACTATTTTTATGTGTCGATAACATCCTAAATTGGATTATGGTTCATACACATCTAACATCACCTTCTAATTCTTATTGAGATAAATTATGACGTAGTAATATAACTTTCTGACCATTTTTATTAATTGTGCAGCAATTTTCAAAGAATTGCACTAATATTGATTAATCTTCTTTAAGCTAATTAATTCAAATCCAGAGCTTAAGTAGATTTTACATGGTGGTTATTGATTATTTCATTATTGGAAATTGATTCTCAATATCTACATCACCTAGTGACATGATCTATGGGATGGCATCCATAAGCCATAAATACACTAAATATCAAGTTTATGGGCACCCATGCCTCATTAATGCCCCTTTTTCAAAATCATTATAATGATATTTATGGATTTAATTATAAATATTAGATTATTTCATGGACATGCATCTCAATCTTGAGATGGATGGTCATGGTTGACTCTAACCCATTTGGAAAATCTATAAATAGAAGGGCATAGAACATCATTTTTAAACTAAAATTGTGTAAAATTATAATGGAAAATTATCTCCACAATCTTATTGTGTGCTCATCATTTTGTTTTATTTTCAAGCTTCATTTGATAGGCATAGATTAGATTTCTTATCTTGATCCTAAGCTATGCATAGTGGTCTTAAGATTAAGGAGAAGCTTGGCATCCATTGTTGATAAAGACAAGAACACCAGATAAAGGGTAAAAACATGTTTGAAGTCACTCTTGGATGGTGGAATCTATATACACATAATATTTTCAAACTTTTATTGATTACTGATACTTCATATCTTGTAGGAACCTATCAAGTCTTAATCTCTTTGAGTGCATGTCTTAATAGTTTCATTGAGAAAGCGGTGGGCAGACCATTAGTGATTCGTAAGATTATTATTCCTTTTACCACTTTCCATCTACACTCTTGCTTCCTAAAACCATGAAGCCTAGGCATATTCTTATCTTTCCTATCCATTCAAGTCATTGTCATGTTTTATTCCTTCATTTTTTACCTTGTTATCCTTTTGACCTATTCAAAAAACTAGGTTGACCTAGTCAACTTGGTGTTTTTTGGGGACACTTTAGCTCTTTTGGTTTGTTATCCTCCTGATTGACCTAGTACAGACCTAGTGAGTTAGCCCAAAAATGAGCTAGGTCAACTTGGTCAACCTAGTATAGCCAACATGTCTGAACATTTTTCGGTATGATCTGCCTATATATACAATTTCATTTCATCACTATTAAGAAGAGAGAGTTGAATTAAGTGAAGAAGTGTGAATGAAAATTTGCTTATTGACCATTCTACTTGAGGAATAAAGCTTTAAGGTTCAATACTTTATTTGGAGATCTGATCTTGTCTTGTGGAGAAGTATTTTTGATGCTTAGGGAGGTTGTGTAACCTAGAGCTAATTTATCTTGGTTATCCTTATAAACCAAAACAATATTTTACAAAGTACCTTGGCCAAGGGAGATATTGAGACTTGGCAAGTTCATCTTCAAAGGTAAGTATTCTTAACATTATTTCTCCTTTGTAAGAGTAGATAGATAATGTAGTATGTATTCTTCTCCACCATGTATTATGATTTTGTATACATTGACGTGAGTATATGTCTCTTATGCATGTTTAGTTTACTTGTTGTTTATTTGTTTTTTTTCTAACCCCCACTTTGTTCCACAAGATTTGGTGCGCACTAGATTAGTTTACTTTTCTTGATATTAGAATAGTTTACTCTCTTTTTATTATCATAAGTGAAATATCAAATAATAGGACTCATTTAGGGTTTTTGTGTGCCTTTGTTAGACTATAGGCTTTTGAATCCTTCCTAGCATAATATGTTGTTACAAGTGATACAAGTGAACCCCTAATCGGGTCTAGAAAATCCCCATATTGGTCATGATCCTACTTAACAAGTGTGCTATCTAAAATAAGTGAATAAAATAGAGCACACCTACACTTATGTTTTGTGTGCTATCTAAAATAACTAGGTCAACCTAATCAACCTAGTAGGTTTTCCAGACCCTGTCTTCATTAGTACTAGCTTCACCATGTTGACCTAGTTTTATATGTTTTACATATAGTGTTTTCACTTTACCTTGTTTCAAAGTTGGAATTAACCGTTTATGTTAATCATCATCTTTTCTTTTAGTTGTTTGCATGCTTAGAATAGTTCACATAGTCTAATTAGGAGATTTTTAATTAACCTCTTAGTTTCACTATTTCTATTTTATGCACACATGCAAAAATCACATAACATCAACAAGAATTTAAAATTTGACTACCCAGGCCAACTAACTTCGATTAAATCACCAAAGAAGAAGCTAACTTGATGCTCTAGTTAATTATAAATCATGGTCAATGGTATATTTTGGATAAGAAGTTGACACCTTTATCATTACGATGTGTGAAGTGAGTGGATAGACCCCAATACCAAGTATGTATCATTGTTACTATAGTCCCTTTCATCCTAAACTCACCTAAAACCATCCATATATTTTTATCTAGTACCTTGCCTACAACTAACTCCCTATCATTTAAAATTATTCTTAATAATCTAATTAACATTCTAGGTTGATCAAGTCTCTGGTTTTACTTTCAATTTATTTTCTTTCTCTTTGATCAATTGTGTGTGTAAAATATTGCATTAGCCAATATTAGTGAAACATTTTTTCTTTGTCTGCATCAATTAGATTGGTCAGAGTCAATTCAGTTGATTGTTTGTTTCTTTTTAGTACTTATTGATTTTCATTATTTGAACATTGTATTATTTGTATTCACAATTTTATATCAACTTTTTCATATTCCCTATATCACCATAAATATAATGCATTTTATAGTTTGTAAAATGGATAAGTAGAACTAAATATATATGCAAAACATGTAACCTATATGTTGTACTAGGTCAAACCTGTCGACCTAGTATCTTTTTCAGCCTTTGTCCATTATACTAGGTCAATTTAGTCGACCCTGTACTATTTGCAACAACTTTTATGTTATTTTCAAATCTTTGTACACTATATTGGATCGACCTGTTCGACCCTGTATAATGTTTTAGTCCCTATTTCTATGTTAAGTTGACCAAGTTGACCTTGTACTATTTTCCATCACTTTTTGTTCCCCTTGTGTGCTTATTTAGTCTTTTTTCATCACGATGACATATTTGTAACCTTCCCTTAGTCAAGAACATTGCCTTTTCTAAGGACTTGGATAGTAACCTCACTTATTTCATTACCTCTGATGAAACTATCCAATTTCTTGCTTCCACTTCTCCTAAGCCTAAACCACTCACTACACAATGCAATTTAGCTGAGATCCTTCATCATAATCCTCATCCCCATACCAATGTTAGGAATCCTTCATCACATCATACTAATCAAATTGATAATCTAGATGGTTCTCAAATATTCAAAAACCTTGGTGATAATACTATTTACACTCCTCACAAGAATGGTGGCTTGACTAATATTCCTTCTTCTTATATCACACTTAAGATAGTTAACACTAATATTGGGGATCTTCCACATACAAAGAATCCTCCTCCCACTAACACACAATCCTATTCTTATCAACACTAATACCCCTCATAAAAACACTAATCCACCAATTAATACAACTCAAATTATTTCCCAAGTCATACAAAAATGAACATCATGCAAACAACCAATCAATCTCAAATGATGACCATGCCACAACATTTATGCAACATGATTAATCAACCATCTCAAGTCATCCTGTCTCAACCAAATAAAATTTGTGTTCCCCTTCCTCTTAGAGATGCCAATGAGAATAGAATCCATCAACCTCCAATGAATAAAAAATTATTTAACATATTTGAAATGAACCTTTAGCCCCATTAATTGCATCCATAAATATTGGAAATGTTTCTCCAATTATCACATATAATGAGACTAAGGATCCGACTATATTTCTTAATTATTTTGGTAATATATATAAGGAGTGGGTCCTAACTAACACCTTTTCTACCACCAAGATCTTAGCCAAAACCTTTGTTGGTGATGCATTTGAATGGTACAACCAACTTCCTAAACATTCCATCTCCCAACTACAAGATCTAGTCAATGCTCTGGTGAAGGAATTCCAACATGATGACCTTCTTGAAAATTACCTTAGCCATTTTATAGATGCCAAGCAACATCCTAATGAATCAACTCATACTTTGATCAAATGATGGAAGTCCCTCACTCATAAAGTGGACCATAACATGAATGATGACACTCTTCTAAAACTTTTTGTCACTAATCTTAAACCTTCTCTTCAGTACAAAGTTTAATTGTTTTCACCAAAAAATTTAGAAAAAGCCTTAGACCAAGAAAAAAGATAAGACTTTATTATGACTCAATTTTAAATACCCCAAATAAATACTAAAGCATCTTTCCAATCTTATTCTCATACCATTGATTCATCCAAGTCTCCCCAACCTCAACATGAAACATCCAATTGAACCAATTTTAATCTGATGCACCCACCCTTGACTCTATAACAACTTATGATGAAATTTCCACCCTCTAAACCCATGAACCTTGATCCTTCCATACCTCCTCAAAAATGGTACAATCGAGATAATTTTTTTTCATGACATGCTACTATATGTCATTCTCATGAGTCTTGTCATGATCTTCAACATTTTATTATTTCTTCCTTTCTTGGTCCACATTTCAATACTGATACTCTCACTAAAATGTTATCAAAATTATCTTCAAGCTTCTCAAATTGAATCTAAAGAACTATAATCACATCAACATCAACTACCTAATGAACAACAACAATCATCCCATGCCTATACTTCATCTGCTAATTTTTTTCAAACCATAATTGATCCTTCTTCCTATACCAATAAGGAAACGATAGCTAGCATGAATAACTTTAAACATATTTTGGCATCCATTTAAATTCAACCTCTTAGGCCACATGAAACAAAAGAATACCTATTTTAAATGTATACTCCAAAGCATATCATACATGGTTTTCCTTTACCTTCTTTAACTCCTCATACTTATCCTAAACATCATATTTCACATTCAACCTCTTTAAAATCTAACAAACAAACACATTTACCTATTTCCAAATGCACCTAATAATCCAATGCAAATCATTCTAATGGTTCAATATCACCTAATTCTAAATCAAACATTGGGGCATCTTGTGATGCCCATCCCTACATCCACTTACCCTTTGGGGCATATTTTTATGCCCACACTTATTCTCTAATGCATAATAAAAAACACATCCAGCTTCAAGAAACCTTTTGAGACTTATATACTTATATTTCACATGCTTATCTTTGATATAGACATTATCATAGATTTTACTTGTTCTTTGTCTCATGTGTCTTTGTTTCTATGAAAATTTTTCCTTTTTCACCTTCCTAAGCATAATCATTTTTCTTTATGTTATGTTTTCTCTCTTATAAAGCACATTTGGCATTTGTTTTCATTTGTGTCTTTATACATCTCTTTTATTCTTTATAATTTTTATGTCATTCTTTGCCTTATTAGATTTATGATCAGTTTTTCCCCATTCTTTAGCATTTACCTCTTGATGTACCATAGTCTTCTTTATCTTCTTGCATTTTATCTTTTACACACCCCTTGGGTTTCTCTTTTATGCACTTGCAAGGTAAGACCATAGATATGACCTGACCCTCCTCATAAAATTGCCATTCTTTTCATGTTCTTTGTCATCCTTGTTAAATAATACATTAGATTTTGCTTCTTTTGCTAGATGGAATTTACATAATAATCTATGTTAGCATTTTTTCCTCCATTTCCCTCAGTCTTATGATAAGAAATCACACCATTTCTATCATTTTATCCCTCTTTACTCTTTGTCACATTTTTTTTTATAATTTGAAGTAATTCAAAATAAATTATGTGTCATCTCCTCTTGATTTTCCCTTTATTTCATCTCCACATTAGATAAAACAAGGTTAAAGTCAAGATAGCACTTTTATTTCACCTTGATTTAAGAGACTCTTAGATCCCATGTTCTTTGAACTTCTCTCTTAGCAACCTTGTCCCAAGTTTTAAAATGAAAGTCATCTTTAGCACACATGTTTGGTCTTTAAAATCCATATGGAGGAGGAATAGAAAAATCCATCAAGAAATTTCAAAGCCAAATAATTTTAAAATAAAAGGCAATGATATTTAAAAGGTAATATACAAACCTCAAAATTCAAATTCACACCAAAAGACATGATTACAAGCACATCTCCTATCTCTAATTAAAGCTCAAACTCCATACTCAGCTTCACATAGAGCCGAAGTCCTTTGAGATGTTCTAGGCTAGTAGATTGGAATAGGGGAGTTTAAAAAAAAGGATATATGGTACTACCTACTTTATCATGCAAGTACCAAATCTTTGCAGTAGACTGATGGATCTATAAGGGGTCTTGAAGAATGGGGAACACGTCATGGGGAGGTAGGTCCATTTTACTTTTCATGCATATAACCTTCATGGGATTATCTATATAAGCCATTTGTTTACCCCAAGATTTGTGTAGCTAATAGAATTCCTTCAGAGTCCCTAAGGTCAACAGTCCTCTTGTTTGGACAAACCAAATTTGAGTGTCTTGACTTTAAAAAAAGAGTTTCTCTACCTTGGTTTTTTCTTCATTCTCCCCTCCACCCATTTCATCTCCCCCCTTGATATCCAAATTGTGATTCCAAATTTATTTTCCCTCTTCTCTATTATTCCTTCTCCTTCACCTCATTAAAAAACATGCCAACACTACATTGTTTCATTTTTATCTATCCTTGGAGAAAAACATCCTATTTGAGTAACTATGGATCACTCTTTTATTTCATTTATCATTATTGTACTACCCTTCAATTTTGGATAGATAAATTTGTACCCTTTTGCCATTCTTACATCATTTTATTTATGTATGTCTTATTTATATTTGTCTTACATCTTGACTTACGTTTCATTCAAAATTATTTCATTTTTTTTTAATCTTTTTTTTTCACTTATTTTACATAATCTTACATTTTAATTTCTTACATATCTTTGTTCATGTTTTCTTGCATTGGTCTTTCATTTGCTATTCATGTTTTACATGCTTCCCAACATGATTTAGTATGTTCTACATTCCTTTTTTCCATTTATGTTTTACGTATTTTCTAATGTGATTTACCATGTTTTCCCATCATTTGTCATTTATTTCTTATTATTTGTCATTTATTTCCTATCATTTGGCATTCATTTGCCATCCTTTTATCATTTATTTGCCTTAAACATTGTAATCCTTGCCTTACCAATCCTAATTTGCCAATTTTCCTAAAATCTCTATCTCAATCTAACCACTACGATATGCCTATCTTCCAAAAAAATTATTTTTGTCTTTTTTTTTTCACTAGCATCTACAGGGTTGCCTAGTGTGATTTACATTGGATGCCTTCACTTTATTTCTGTCTTCTTCTTTATCTATGGCACTTAGGTAAGTCAAAGGTATGTGTTTTTCAATCTAGTCTTTTTATTTATCTTATTTTCTACTTACTACACCTTACTTAGCATCAACATTGTGTGTTATCATGTTTTCCTCTAAAGCACCATCCCATGTTACACTTACATGACACATGATGACCTTTGGCTGGGGCATATGTATACACATAATATTTTCAAATTTTTATTGATTACTAACACTTCATATCTTGTAAAAAACTGTCGAGTCTCAATCTCTCTGAGTTCATGCCTTAAGGGTTGCACCAAGAAAGGGGTGGGCAGACTATTGGTGCTTTGCAATATTGTTATTCCTTTTTCCACTTTCCATCTACACTTTTGCTTCCTAAAACCATGAACCCTAGGATTATTCTTCTCTTTCCTACCCATTCCAGTCATTGTCATGCTTTATTCCCTAATTTTTTACCTTGTTACCCTTTTGACATGTTTAGTAAACTAGGTCGACCTAATCAACCTAGTGTATTTTTGGGACACTTTAGCTCTTTTGGTTTGTTAGCCTCTCAATTGACCTAGTACAGACCTAGTGAGTTCACCTAAAAACATGCTAGGTTGAATTGGTCGACCTAGTACAACTGACATGTTTGAAAAATTTTAGGTAAGATCTGCATATATATATATATATATATATATATATATATATATATATATATATATATATATATAAGTTCATTTCATCATTATTAAGAAGAGAGAGTAAAATTAAGTAAATAAGTGCAAATAAACATTTACTTATTGACCATTCTACTTGACGAATAAAGCTTTAAGATCCAATAATTTCTTTAGAGCTCTGATCTTGTCTTGTAGAGAAGTCTTTTAGATGCTTAGGTAGGTTATGTAGCCTAGAACTAATTTATCTTGGTTATCCTTACAAACCACAATAATCTCTTGAGAAGAACCTTGGCCAAGGGAGAGATTGAGGCTTATAAAATTCATCATCAAAGGTAAGTAGTCCTAACTTTATTTTTGCTTTGTAAGAGTAGATAGATAATGTAGTATGTATTCTTCTCTTCCATGTATTAAGATTCTGTATACATTGACATGAGTATATGTCTCCTATACATGTTTAGTTTAGTTTTATTTTATTTGTTTTGTTCTAACCCCCACTTTGTGCCAAAATATTTGGTGCACACTATTTATTTTACTTTTCTTGTTATTAGAATAGTTTACTCTCTTGTTTGTTAGCTTAAGTGAAATATCAAGTCATAAGACTCTTTTAGGGTTTTTGTGTGATTGTATTATATTGTCAGCTTTAAAACCCTTCCTAGCATGATATGTTATGACAAGTGATACAAGTGATCCCCCAATAGAGTCTAGAGGATCCCCATAGTGGTCATGCTCCCACTTAACAAGTGTATACCCAATCGAAAGGGTAGGTGTGCTCTATCTTATTTGGTCTAGGATTGATTCATGTACATCATGCAATTTTGATTGCATATAGAATCACTTGGAAAGGTAATATAGGTATTTTATTTCTTTCAAAAAAAAATCATTATCATTAGAAAAACATGCGAAGTAGGTTAGCTTATATTGTCAATTCTTATCCTCTTTGTAATCCAACACTACACATTGAGAAATGTTCATAATATATATTAATTAATATTAAAGACTCCTTGTTTGTATTATAATTCTTTTTCAATGTATCTTATCATTTTTTCTTCTCTCTCTCTCTCTCTCTCTCTCTCTCTCTCTCTCTCTCTCTCTCTCTCTCTCTCTCTCTCTCTCTCTCTCTCTCTCTCTCTCTCTCTCTCTCTCTCTCTCTCTCTCTCTCTCTCTCTCTCTCTCTGTGTGTGTGTGTGTGTGTGTGTGTGTGTGTGTGTGTGTGTGTGTGTGTGTGTGTGTGTGTGTGTGTCTAAGAGTACATTATTTTGTGTTTGTAAGAAGCATCTAAATAACCTACACATGGATGAAGTACTAGAACTTAGTGATTGATTTTCTTAGGATGATCAAAAAATATAGTCCAATAAAAAATTGAAAATAGTTAAGGTTTATCATTTAATTTTTACTTATGTAGGAAAGCATTAATTATTTTTGTAACACATCTCTATCTCATAATGTAGATGAATTTATGTATATAATAAAATATTAGATATAATATCATCTTTGATTTTAATGATGAGTCACAAAGTGTGACTTCAAAGATCAATCCCAATAATTTTGATGTTTTATAAGACCATTGTTGGCAAGGTAAAATTGAAGGATTATGTGTCAAAAGATTTTCAGAGTGCCATAGGTGTTAAACTAGTTGCCCACATTATGATACACATTTTTTACTCTACATTGATGAGACGGAGGAAATAATTTTAATTATATTGGGTGTAACAGATGGTTTCTTATTCTTTAGATTTTATATTAAAATTATTCTATTTAAAATAACATTACTTTTATGTTGCACTTGGTGAGAGATGTCTAGAAAAAACTTGATATATTAGCTTCCTTTTGTGATAAAAAGGAGCTTTGGAGTAATTTAGGTAAAACAGAAGTCATAGATTTTAACATTTCTATAAATTAGGAAAGCCATGTGATTCTTACTTATAAAGGTGAGAGGGTTAAGGAAATCTCTTCATATATTTATTTGGAGGTACTCTTCTCTTGACCATGATTTATGTTGACTCCATGAGTAGAGGTCAAAATAAATAAGGAATATGCATCTCTCACCACTCTTAAAAATAATTATTTTGTTCCTCATTTTTAGGAAACTCAAATGTAGATCCAGCTCTTTCACTTACTAGTCACACCCACCCTCTTGTATGTCATGAGGTTTAGGAATTGTACCTTGTAGTAATTGAGGACTAAAAAAATATAGAGATATTTATTGTCACAAAGTTATCAAAACATGTTCAGGCCAAGAGATCAATTCCTCACACCATCATCCTTGCATAATGTGACATAAGCTAACTCATTACTTCAATGATATTTCATGTCATGACAATAATTCAGAGACTAGGATGGTTGGGTAACTCTAAAACTAGTCACCTTAGGTATCCAAATGTTTCTTTCTAAACTTCTATGGAGCAAGCAAATAATACCAAAAATATAGGCTAAACTTTCAGAGACCATAACATTTGACCCGTAACTCCATTTGAGCTCTTCCACGTACCAAAATGAACATCATGTTGATGTGTGGAAGAGGTAAAATGGAGCTACGAGTCAAAGGTTATGGCCTCTAGAAGTTTGGCCTATTTTTATACATCAACAAACCATGGGGTTGACTTATTACTAGTATGTGAGAGCCTCTTAATTTATTTAACTCATTGATCTTAATAGTGATATGACACCTCAACATAACTTCCCAATGGATGCCCCTAATCTCTCCAAGAGGTAGAGGGAGATAAACACTAGAATTCATACTAATATGTATATATCCTTCCACCTATAAATATGGTCTCAACCTAAAGAGTCACTTGCCTCAAAATTTCAACACTATTATGACAAATACATCTTCACTTTGGTAATGGGTTCATCCAAGCCCTAAGGTACACAAAACTATAGTTAATAGCTTGAGGATACTCCTTGCTCTAATTAGAGTTTTATCCCATCAACTTTACATTGAGATAGACCACCATAACCCTCAATAGCATCACATGTTTCATATATTTTTGTTGGAATTTGAGATTCATGACCATTTTGTTTGTAAATGTTGTCTTTATTTATAAATAAGGGAATGAATTTTTTTCCCCTCAGATTCTCTTGGGTCTATCTAGACATCTATGGTTTATTAAGACTAAAGATTCTTACCATATTCCTCTAAGAGATGTTCAATCTTTACCAATATATTTTCAAACATATGTCACCAAGATGGACCTACATAAAGTTAATTACATTCGACTTCCAATGGCCTCATATAATTAGTAAGAAAAGAGGAGGCCCCTTGCCTACCTTTCACACTTATAAAGTAGATTAGTGAGACATCATAAACATAATGATTTACATGGTCTCACACTCATCACACACTTTTTACCACTTTAAGTGTTAGACATCTTTCTTTAGAGTAACAAAGTTGAATTCAATACACATGATCGCCCTCTTTTTAATATTTTTAATCTTAATTTATTATGTTGGATTGTGCTTTCACTTATTTTAAATTTAGTTTTTTATTTTTTATTTTTTAAGGTATACTATTATGCTCTTCTTAACTTCTTTATATTATATCTTTTATAGTCCCATAACCATTCTTAACTTTTGCATAACATTAAAATATAAATTAAATTAAATCTATATAATTATTTCAAAAGTTCGAAATAAAATATCATTTCTGAAAACTTAAAATCCATACATATTTATGACATTTATAAAGTAATAAAAGGTTCCATAACCATTCTTAACTTTTGCACAACATTAAAATATAAATTAAATTAAATCTATGTAATTATTTCAAAACCTCAAAATAAAACATCATTTCTGAAAACTTAAAATTCATACATATTTATGATATTTATAAAATAATAAAAGCTACAAGGAGATATTGTATCCAAATATAACAGAAAATATCCCTGGTTAGTACGGCATACAATATCCATGACAAGAACAGTATACAAACAGAAACACAGAAGATTCTCTACTCAGCTAGCCGATGTAGTCTTTTACGCACTGCCAAGAAAATAAGTTGAAGGAAGCTTTTATGTTTGTCCTGGCAGTGCAAGATATATCGGTCCATGGAAATCGAAGAATTTGAGTTGCTGCAACTGTAGTGTGAGGCAGACTTCCATGTACTGCTTGGTGCACTCATCTCCAAATAAAACAGAGCAACAAAACCTGGTACAGAAGCTTCTTCTTCAAGTATTTGCGGCACTTGCCTCATGCCAATCCTCCTTTCCACCTGAGGATTAGAACATAGTAGTCCCAATTTCACTTTCTCCATCTCATCTACAACGTATTCACCAACAAGATGCAGATCGGTGACGTAAAGCTCTCTCACTTAATCCAACATAGGCATTTGCGTAGCACCTAAAGAGTGATTTAATGGGTCTTCTTCCGCAGGCAACCTCCAACATGAAAATACTGAAACTGAATACATATGTGGCGGGGGTGGGCTTTCCTGTGTGTATGAGCTCTGGTGCGATTTACCCGAGCGTTCCCACCATGCGAGTAGAGTTTGGGTTTTCATTATGCTCATACAAACAGGCAAACCCAAAATCCCTCACCTTTCCTTTCAGATCGGAATCCAACAAAATGTTGCTCGACTTAATGTCTCTGTGCACCACTCTCTGTTCCCAATCCTCATGGAGATATAACAATCCGACAGCGACATCTCTCAAATTCTATACCTCTGATCCCATTTTAGCACTCTCTTTGGATTCCCAAATATCATCTTATCCAGGCTTCCATTTGGCATGTAGTCATAAAATATGAAGAATTGTGTTCCCCGCCTGCAGTAGCCTCTTATTTGCACAAGATTCTGGTGCTGTAAACGACCCAGGCTTGAGATTTCAGCAATGATTCCTTCACTCCTCCATGGGTCTCTGTAAGGATGCATTTTATGACAACTTCGAGGCCATTTGTAGGAAGGACTCCGCTGTAAACCCGACCGAAACCTCTGGAACCCAAAAGTTATTTGTCTCAGAAGCCATTGGTTGCAATATGAAGATCTTTGAAGTTAAATCTGTGAGGCCAATACTCCCATCTCCCAATCTTCAATAACATCTCTATACTTCTTTCTCTTCAACTGAAAAACCGTTGCCGCAACCATGAGCAAGAAGAGGAGTACCACAGTTGTAGTAATGCCAGTTTGAAGATTTCTTGCTTATAAAATAAGGAAGATGAGATATATCTGTTGAAAAGTGATGGTGAAGTGCAGCTCACTCAGTTCTATTTTTAGACTATTAGTGTAAATTTAGTTTGCATGAACAATTTTTTGTGGAGCTAAATTTAGACAGTTAATTTTTAGTTAATATATATTTTTTTAAAAATGAAGTCTTAGAAATGCTAGAGTTAGTTTTATTAGTTGCTATTACTTGCAAATTATTATTTAGATAAATTTAAAATATTTTATTCAATAATTAGAAAAGCATGTTCACATGCAATTCTATTAATACATTGTAATTGATCTTTATTTTCAAGAAGAAGAATGAAAATGATTCCAAGTTTTTGAAGAAGTATTTTTTATTTTTGCAGCTCTTATCTCTTCTATATTATGAATATTGCATATATTTGGCAATGATTTAATTTTATTTAAAAATCCTACATTTGGTATCAGAACAGGTATTTTTCTTTTGGGTTAAAGATTTAGTAGTTGGAATTTTGCCAAAAATTTTATCATGTCAAATTCTAACTCCTTGCCCATTCCAGAATTTGATGAAAATGAGTATGATTATTGGTGTATCAAAATGATGATTTTTTTGATAGGAAAAGATTTGTGGGAGATTATTGAATCAAGTTATGTAGAGCTTATTGGAATGCCCTCACATCAAATGATAAAACAGTTAAGAAGGAGGCTAAGAAGAAGAATGCTCAAGCCTTATTTCATATTCAAATAGCTCTAAATAAGAGTCTATTTCCATGAATTGCAGTGGCCAAGACAGCAGAGGATGCTTGGAAGACTCTAAAAGAAGCTTACCAAGGTAATAATCAAGTCAAATTTGTCAAGTTATAGACATTAAAGAGAGAATTTAAGAATTTAAAGATGCAAGACGTTGAAAGTGTGAGTACCTATTGTGTCAGAGTAAAAGATGTGGTCAATAAGATGGCTACACTTCATGAAATTGTGAACAATGATGTTGTGATCAAAAAGGTGTTGAGGACTCTCACACCAAGGTGGAACTATGTTGCCATAATCATAGAAGAAAGCAAGAAATTTTCTACCCTTCAATTTGATCATCTAGTTGGATCTTTGATGTCTCATGAAGAAAGATTGAGAGATTCATTTGGAGAAAGTGATGAGAAAGCTTTTTCCTCCAAATTAAAAATCACAAAGAACGAAGATGCCAATAGTATCATCAAAAGTAATCAAGGCCAAGGTCTAGGTCAAAATCAGAATTACTCAAGAGAAAATAAAGGCAGAGGTGGTTTTCAAGGAAGAGGTGGTTTCAAAGGAAGAGGTAGAGGTCGATTTGATAAAATAAATATCCGGTGTTATCATTGTAACAGGTATGGCCACTTTAATTATGAGTGTAGATTAAAAGAAGGTAATAATGGTAAAAGCATTCATTATGCTCAAGAAGGTGATAAGAATCCTCCAAATAATTTATTTTTATTTTATGACAAAGCTAAAAATATCTCTAAAGATGTTTGGTATTTAGATTCAGGATGTTTTAACCACATGTCAAGGAATAAAAAACTTTTTTCTATAATAGATAAAAATTTTAAATCCAAGATCAAACTTGGTGATGACAAATCATTGGAGGTTGGTGCAAAAGGAGCTATGGAAGTCCATACAAAAGAAAGTATGAAGAGTGTTAAAGACATTTATTACACTCTAAATTTAAAGCATAATTTGTTGAGTGTTGGACATTTATGTGAGAAGAATTATAAAGTTTTATTTGAAAATCAACAATGTATAATTTATGATAAGAGTCAAGGAAATAGGGTGGTAACAGTTGTGCCTATGACAAAGAATAAGATGTTTCCATTGAAGTTTGGTGAACATAACAAGAACCTTTTCAATATGGCATATGAGGATACAAGTTGGTTGTGGCATCTCAGGTATGGGCATTTAAATTTTCATAGTTTAAAGATTCTAACATCAAAAGCATTCATTTTTGGTTTGCCTAAGGTTGAAGAGCACAAGGAAGTTTGTGAAGGATGTGCTAAACGAAAACATGCAAGAGAGAAATTTCCAAAAGGCAATGCCTGGAGGGCCCATTATCCACTCCAGTTAGTTCATTCAGACATTTGTGATCCTATGTAGACAAAGAGTTTGGGTAAGTCATTATATTTCATTACTTTTATTGATGATTACTCACGACAATGTTGGGTTTATTTTTTGAAGACCAAAGGTGAAGCTCTTGAGACATTCAAGAGACTTAGAGCCCTTGTATAAAATGACAAAGGGTGCAAAATCAAATGCTTAAGGACTAATCATGAATGAGAATTTTGTTGAAAAGCCATTCAAGTTTATTGTGATATGCATGGCATTAGAAGACAACTCACCACTGCATACACGCCTCAACAAAATGGTGTAGCTGAAAGGAAGAATCATACAATAGTGGAGATGGAACAAAGCATGCTACAAACAAAGGGATTAAGTAATTCTTTTTGGGGAGATGCAGTTGCTACAGCAGTATATATTCTCAATCGGAGTCCCACTAGTGCACTTGACAGGATGACTCCGTATGAAGCCTGGTATGAGAAAAAGTCAAATGTTAATTATTTTAAAGTTTTTGGTTGCTTAGCCTATGTTCATGTTCTTGATCAAACGAGGCAAAAGTTAGATCACAAAAATGAGTCATGTATTTTTGTTGGATATAGTGAAGAAATTAAGGCTTACAGGTTATATAATCCTCTCACTAATAAGCTTATTGTGTCAAGAGATGTGATTTTTCGTGAAGGGGGAGTTTATGGTCATCAAAAAAGCCATATGGACAAGTCAAAATCTATTTTAAATGAAGTTATTATGGATGGTATTGATCATGGGCAGCCCACTAATATTTCTATTCCAAGTGCTACAAATCCACCAAGTAACACCTCATCTAGTTGTTCAATTCCAAGTGTAAGTCCAGATTCAAGTCCTAATTCTATAAGGAAGGTAATAAGATTGAGTGACATTTATCAAAGGAGTTCAAATCAAGCACATGAAGAAAATCTAAGAAGTTAGACACTAAATTTTGCTTTACTTACCAAGGCTGATTTTGAACCATCATGTTTTGAAGATGCATATACTAATGAGGTTTGGATGCAAGCAATGCAAGAAGAGATGGATTCTATTCATAGGAATGACACTTGGGAGCTTACAAAGCTTCCACATGACAAGAAGAAGATTGGCACCAAATGGGTCTACAAAACTAAGTGTAACAGTGATGGAAGTGTTGAAAGGCATAAGGCGAGATTAGTTGTTAAAGGCTTCACACAAAAGTATTGCATTGATTATGAAGAGACATTTGCACTAGTAGCAAGATAAGAGACCATTAGAATGCTGATTTCATTAGTAGCTCAAAAGAATTTGAGCATCCATCATATGGATGTGAAAAGTGCCTTCTTGAATGGGTGCTTAGAAGAAGAAGTATATGTGGAACAGCCACAAGGTTTTGAAGTGCAAGGAAAAAAAATCATGTCTACAAGTTAAATAATGCTTTGTATGGCCTCAAACAAGCACCAAGAGCATGGTATGCTAGGATTGATGGATATTTTCAAGAGAATAGCTTTTAAAGAAGTAAGATTGAACCCACCCTTTACTACAAAAAAGAAGGTAATGATATTTTGATTGTAAGTTTGTATGTTGATGACTTGTTGTATATGGGTAGCAGTTCTATGATGAAGGATGAATTCAAAGTTTTCATGATGAATGAATTTGAGATGAAAGATTTAGGCCTTACGAAATATCTTTTAGGAATGGAGGTTTATCAAAGAGAGAATAAAATTTTCATTTTTCAAACAAAGTATGCTAAAGATATGTTGAAGAAACATGATATGGTTGATTGTAAACCAGTTTCCACTCCAGTTGCTCATGGAGTTGTGTTGTGTAGAGATGATGGTGCTAAAAGAGTTGATGAGACGGCGTATAGAAGTATTCTTAGAATTTTAATGTTTCTAACTCACATAAGACCTGATATTGCTTATTCAATTTCACTTATTTCGAGGTACATGACAGAGCCATCATAAATACACATGAAGGTAGCCAAGAGAATTTTGAGGTATGTGAAAGGCACTCTAGATTTTGGTATTCATTACTACACTTCTAAAAGGTTCAATCTTGTTGGTTTTAGTGATTCTGATTGAGGAGGTAGTTTGGATGACTGAAAGTCAACACTGGGAATTGTTTTTCTTTTGGTTCTAGTTTGATTACTTGGAGCTCAAAGAAGCAAAGTATAGTTGCCCTTTCTTCTACAGAAGCAGAGTATGTTACAATCACTTCAGCAGGGACACAAGCATTATGGCTTAGAAAACTTCTTGAAAAAATTGCAGAGATTCAAGTTCAATGCACAGTTATTTTTTGTGATAATATTAGTGCTATTAAATTGGCCAAGAATCCAGTCCATCACAGTAGGACAAAACATTTTGATTTAAAGCATCATTTTATCCAAGATTTAGTGTAGATGAAGGTAGTAGAATTGAAATATATCAACATGAAAGAACAATTGGTAGATATCTTCACGAAAGCAGTTGCAATAGATCAGTTTGACACTCATAGATCAAATTGTGAGCCCACTCAGCATCAAGGGGGAGTATGTTGAAAAGTGATGCTGAAGTGCAGTTCACTTAGTTCTATTTTTAGACTTAGTGTGAATTTAGTTTGCATGAACAGTTTTTTTTGGAGCTAAATTTAGACAGTTAGTTAATTTTTAGTTAATATATTTTTTAGAAAAAATAAAGCCTTAGAAAGGCTAGAGTTAGTTGTAGTTGCTATTACATGCAAATTATCATTTAGATAAATTTAAAATATTTTATTCAATAATTAGAAAAGCATGTTCACATGCAATTCTATTAATACATTGTAATTGATCTTTATTTTCAAGAAGAAGAAGGAGAATGATTCCAAGTTTTTGAAGAAGTATTTTTTATTTTTGCAACTCTTATCTCTTTTGTATTATGAATATTGCATATATTTGGCTATGATTTAATTTTATTTAAAAATTCTACAATATCTAGGACAGGCGTAGATGCATTTGTGCTGAAGCTCCAAGCAAGAATGCAATTGTCTTGAACAACGGTCCCTGTAGCTGCACAGAAACCAATGTATAATTCACCCTGAACAATGTTTGCCAGAGTCATATTTCTATGGGATATAAGAGGCTTTGCTGTCGAAGTGAACCGGCCTGTACTATTGTAATATTGACCTGATTTTGCATATGATCGTAGTCAATCCAAGCCTGAATATTCTGCCCATTGCTGATATCCAGTTTATGGAAATCATTGCCCATCTAGTAACCTTCAGTGTGAGACTCTAAAGAGGTTAGGTCGTTGAAATCCACACCTACGTGATTGTTGTCGACGTCTTGGAATTCCTCGTTCTTGGTTGTGTCGAACTCAATGGCAAACAGACGATTGTAGGCCTGTCCTAGGTTCAGGATATTGAACAAACCCAAGAACTGAGTCGTTAAAACCCCCATAGGATATTTGTGTGATGTTATGACAAACGCCATTCCGTTCCCGCTTAGTGCACAATCGGAAGAATAAGGAACCAAGGTGAATACGAAAGTTATACTGAAGGATAAAGTTGCATCTTTCATAGGCGGAGGTTGTGTATATAAAACACGCCCAAAAATGTGGTGTGATTGACTGGTGAGGTAGATGGCATTGGAGTGAACTAAAGCATTCCCAAGTAATGTGAGGGTTGAAGCATTGAATTGGTTGAAGCTGAAGCTAGTGTGGGCTTGTGCAATGGGATGGAGGACTCGGGTGAAGAGTAGGACAACGACGCCCACAGGACCTGTCATTTTGATTTCTGTGCGAACTCACTCCCGGCTAGTTTTCTGCTTCAACCCTCAAATGTGCAGACGATGGGACTTCCTATAGCTAATTTCCACCCACATAATTGAATGATGATAGAAATCGGATTCAGGTGGATAGAGAGGTTGGGAGAACAAATTAAAAGGGTAAAAGTGCAGCCTACTCATGGAGACTGACGAAGTTCATAGGATGATAAACATAAAATAGTCCAAACCTATAACCACAGATTAAACATGGGGATAATGATTTGTTTGACTTCACTCCATATACTGTGAATGATTGTGTTGGGAACCCGCATTTCTCCCATCGTGTCTTAACGTTAAGCTCAAGAGTTCACAATATGTCATGTGATAGGTCCCTCTCCAGAAAGTCTCATGTGAATCTTTTCAATTAATCAAATAAATTAAGTGGTTTGATTGGGCTTTCATGTGTTAGGTCCCGTTTAGAAAATTTCATGCAAATCTTTTCAATTAATCAAATAAAAATAAGTGATTCGAGAAAAGGTACAATTTTATTTTAGAAATATTTGTGCGTAAACATAAAATTGTAAATTTATTTTTAATTTCACTTTGATGTTATGTTTAAGAGTTGGATAATATTATTTTTAACAATTAATTGGGTTGTCAAGTGCTAAGTCCTGTTTTAAAAAGTTCTATGCAATTTTTTTCAACTAATCAAATAAATTAAGTGGTTCAAGCAACATAATTTTTGAATGAAAATGGTTGTGTGCAAATATAAATTTGAAAATTTGTGTCCAATTGCATTCAATTTTTCTCATCTTAAATCATGTTTTATTAAAAAAAATTAAGGTATAAAGGTAATTTGTGGGAATCAGATTCTGTATCAGTGTCAAGGTAATAACGATGACATTATCAATTATCTTTAAAAAAAATTAAAACATTATTTACAAAATCTAAACCTATCTAATTATTATATCAAAAATATTTTGAATATGAAATCCCATTCTATTTTCATCTACTTTACATTAAATATTTCAGATATAATTAATTATGTTTTTTTAACAAATACTTAATATTTCATTTTTCCAATATTTTTAACATATATTTACAAAATATTTATCAAACAAAACACCTTGGAAGCTACTTCAATAACATAAGTTTTTCAACTTATCTTTATATCTTCAAACCCTCACTTATTCTATAATTGCAATATACAACTTTAAACTCTTGCATGAATGAAAAACGTTTGTGGATATTCATCTCTCTTCTAACAAACAACTTATATGTATATTAATGATTTGAGATTCTCCTTTCTTTTTATAGTCTTCTTGAGTACCAGAGAAAGATTGTATTTGATGACTAAAATTTGAATATTCATTAATATACAATTTTCCCATTCAAAGATTGTATTTGATGACTAAAATTCGAATATTCATCTATATACAAATTTTCCCATGGAGAATGATCATTCTCCATGATGTTATATTTTTTTATAGAATAGTTTGTTTTAAATTATTTTGTCTCACTTTCCAAGTAAACATATATGTCTTTTATTTTTCAAGTTTTATAGAACAAATCTTATATTAAATTTTAAATTTCTTATTCGTAATTATTTTACTTCATACCCCATTTTAAATTGGTGATTATTTATATTAATTCTGTATGAAATAAGGTAAAAAAATTATTAATGAATAAATATAAATATATATAATAATAAAGTTTAAACATTATATTTATTTTATTATAAAAATAAAAATACAATTTAAGTTTAATAAATAAAAGTATAATTTAAGTCTATTGTAATATAAATAAGAGTAGATGAGTTAGAATGATCACATTTTAACTATTTCTAGAAACATGAATTTGGAATATAACTTTGTATATTCTCTTAAATTTATATGTGAAATGTAAGTTGCATGGAAAGATTCATCACTTGCTACGAATTTTATTTTGGCACACTCATCACTTAGTAGTTTTGCAAGTTGAGTTTGTTTATGGACACTAAGTTTGACTTAGGTAGGTTTTCAAGATTTGTGCTTTCTATCACTATTGTAATGTTTGATTTGAATATGTCATGTGTGCTTGCATTCATGTTTCACTGAGTAAAATCTTATATGATTGTGGTTTTTTCCTCTTTGACCTAATGTAACACTCATATTAAACAAAGGGTTATAGAGTTTGCAACCACCAAAGTGGATTTGCAAGTTATATATACTACACATTAGAATCAATCTTTCACATACTATTGAATGTGTGTAAATTTTATATAGTGAGCAAGGGTTTCAAACTTTATCTTCACTAAAAGTGATGATGCATTTGCATGCAAATATAATCCTTCATTCAGTACAAGATATGATCAGAGACCAAGATAAATAGCTTTATTGAAAGTGTGTAAGATATGAATAAATGAAACTTGACTTGAAGTAAGAGAAATGATGAAGATTGAGACTTGATAAGTCTCTTCTCTTGGCTCTTATCCTTACGACATTCTCTTCATTTTTTGTTAGTGAATGACTTGATATAACTTTACATATATAGTTTATCATAAGATAGGTTATTCATCCAGTCAACTATATAAATAATAATAAGGAATGAATAAGGTGCAGGACTTATGCTGAAGGGTAAAAAGACATCAAACTAATGTGGGTAGGCTCCTCAACTAAAATTTGACCAATAATTTTAATCATGGCAAGCTCACACAACTTACAAGTTTGATTAGAGATAAATGGGATTTAGATCTCTTCACAAAATATGAAAATATATGATATTTAGATAATAAATTATGATGAGTGTTACACATATTTATGAAATTGAAGGACTGACATGAAATTTAAATTGAATACATTAAAAAACATAAAATAACCAATTAAATACAAATAACTTAATTATAATAAATTAAAAAAGAATATAAAAATGAAAAAAATTATACAAAAATTAAATATCTAAAATGATTCCCAAAATATGTTTCTTAACATAACATAGTTTAATTTTTAAATTTTTTTAAACTTTATGATATTTTCGAGATTACCACATATATATTCATGATGATGTAAAGCTGGGAATGAATGTAAATTCGTGTAAGTTTTCAAACTTTTTGTAAAATTAATGATGAAATCTTAAAGATGATCATGTATGTAATTCCTGAACTAATAATGTCTTAAGACTACTCTTAAATAAAAATTATACTATATTAATAAGTAAAGGTTTTTAGGTTTCCATTTATGTTTTTTGGGTTGAATATTCCAATGTAAATAATGTTTCAACAATACTTATGTCTCGAGACTACTCTTAAATAAAAACAACACTATGTTAATAAGCAAACAACACTATGTTGATAAGCAAATGTTTTTAGGTTTTTCATTTTATTTATTTGTTAAATTATTTATAAGAATATTTTGTAAATTCTTATGAATTTTTACAAAGCCATTATTAAAACTTAAAGAGTAAAGAGTAAATAAGATTTATCTTGTTGTGTTCATTATTCATTGTGTTGCAATTTCTTATCATAAATCTAACATGGTATCAGAGCGGATTTGAAGAAGATCATGATCAGACTTGTCATTGCAGCAATACTCTCTATTGTTCTTTATATCTCTTGTCTATCCCTATTTCAGTCAAGATGGTGAACAGTCTTAAAATTGAGGATAAACTCAAAGGAGCATCCAACTTTACATCATGAAGATTTAGATTCATGCTCACCTTAGAAGAAAATGACTTGGCTGAGTTTGTGGAAACCAAAGTTCCTAAACCATTGGAAGAAGAAGAGAAGTTGCAGTGGAAAAAGAAAGACATCAAGGCAAAGAAGATATTGGTTGACTTCGTTAAAGATCATATTGTTCTAATTGTCTCCAAGTTGAAGATGACAAGGGACATGTTTAAAACCTTGGAGGAGATGTACAAAATCAACAACACCAGCTGGGCTCTTGCACTGAAGTAATAACTACATCGTGTGAAAATGATGAAAGGAGAAATAGTTATTCCTTACTTTATGAATATTTCAGAATTAAGAAATCAACTCTCTACAATTGGTCATCTAGTTGCTGATAAAAACATGACCATGCTTGCTCTCAGTGGCCTTCCTTCATCATGGGAATCCTACATTTAACGAATTAATGCAAGATCGAAACTTCCCAAGTTTGATCAATTGAGGGTAGATTGCATTCAAGAAGAGTCTAGATTGGTCGCTAGAGGAATTGGTCAAAGCTCTACCAATGAAGACATTCATGTACTTGCCTCTCAATAATTTAAGAAGAAAAGCAAGAATGAGAAGAAAGGATTCCTCAAGAGGAACAAATATAATGGAACTGATGGTGCTCCCACTTTCAAGAAGAAGAGGGACCTCTCCAAAATCAAATGCTTTAGGTGTGACAAGTATGGTCACATTGCCAAACATTGTCCCTCTAGGCCTAAGCAACAAGCTGCCATTGCAGATGTTGATGATGCCTCTCTTCAAAAGGAAACGTGTGGATATTTGTTATATTCGGCATTCTCAGGAAATGTACCTACCAACACCAAACTTGGTTGATTGATAGTGGTGCATCTCGACACATCACTAGTTTTAAGAAGCATTTATCAAACTTGATGGAGAGAAATTCTAGTGAACAAGTTATAATTGGAGATGATGGTAGCTATTCAGTGAAAGGGATTGGAATCTCTACTCTCCACTTAAAATATGGCATTACTCTAAGGTTAAGTGATGTTCTTTATGTTCCAGGCATCAAACAAAATCTGGTTTCCATTTCAGCCTTGGAAGACAAGGGTTATCAAGTTGCCTTCTTTGAAGGAAAATTTCTTGTGTGCATTAAGAATTCCAACTTCAAAATTGCTCAAATAATTGGAGTTAGACATGAGAGCCTCTATAGGCTAATCACTTGTCCACTTCAGGCATTAGTACATGATTCCTTAAGCTTGTGTGATCTTTGGCATAGAAGATTGGCTCACCTACACTTTTGAGCTCTACCTATCATGGAGAAGATGGTCACAGCTCTTCAAAAATTCAAACAGGTGCATGAAGGTACCTGTAAAGGTTGTGTCATGGGTAAGAATACTAAAGGACCATTTTATAGCAGAGATAGTAGATCTAAATGCATTCTAGCTCTCATTCATTCTAATTTATGTGGTCCAATATCCGTTACTTCTTTGAGTGGTTTCTTGTATTACATTATTTTTATTGATGACCACTCTAGAAAGAATTGGATTTGTTTCTTGAAATCTAAAGAATATAGAGAAGTAATTGAGAGGTTCAAAGAGTTTAAATCTTAGGTAGAGAACTTATCTAGGAAGAGGACCAAAGTTCTGAGATCCGATAATGGAGGGGAGTACACCTCTGATTAATTCCATAACTTTTGCATTAAAATGGGGATTAAGAGGGATTTATGTGTTCCTTACAACCCTCAACAAAATGGTGTTGTAGAAAGGAAGAATAGATCTATTATAGAAACTACCAAAGCTATGATTCATGACCAAGAGATGCAAATCTTCCTTTGGGATAAAGCATCTAAGATAGATATTTATGTTCAGAATAGAAGCCCTCACCACATTTTAGAGAACATGACTCCCGAAGAAGCTTTCAAAGGGGTGAACCTGGAAGTAAGTAAATTGAGGATCTTTGGTTGTCCAGTATATTTTCACATACCAAAAGATGAAATGACTAAGTTGAATCCATATTTGTAGGCTATAGTGAAACTTCAAAATCCTGTAGAATTTACATTCCAGGTCAAAAGTTGATTGAGATCAGTAGGGATGTTACATTTGAAGAGGATGTTGCATTCAAAAGATCTAGGAGCATTCATATGGAGATATATAATGAAGACCAAGAGTCTCCTCAAGATATGGAAGTTGACCATACTCCTAAAATTTAGAGGGAGGATTCTGATTCAAAAGAAGGTGATGTTCCAGTTAAACCGTTGGAACCAACTGATGGACCTAGTGACATTGTTATAGTATGAAAAAGGCCTCAGTGGACTCAAGAAAACATGCAAGAGGCAATAAAATATACAGCTCCCCAAAGATCTCTTAGAGAAAGCAAGAGACCTCATAAGTTCTCAGATTATGTGTTATTAATGAGTCAAATTATTGAGTCTGGGCCTTCTAGTGTTAAAGAAGCTACTAGTCAACAAGTATGGAGAGATGCTATGGATGAAGAGTATCAATCCACCCTCAAGAATGATGTTTGGGATATCGTACCTAGACCTGAAGGAAAATCTATTGTTTCTTCTAAGTGCCTCTTCAAGATCAAGCATGCAGTTGATGGAAGCATTGAGAAGTACAAGGCTAGGTTTGTGGCTAGAGGATTCTCTTAGAAAGAGGGAGTAGATTATGAGGAAATATTTGTTCCAGTTTCTCATTATACATCTGTGACAACCATAATTGTTATTGCAACATTTAAGGATGGAAATGACACCAAATGGATGTGAAGACAACATTTCTAACTGTTGTAAGCAAGTAAGAGGTATATATTGAGCAACTTGATGGTTTTGAGGTTCATGGGAAGGAGTCTCATGTTTGCAAACTGAAGAAGGCTTTGTACAGCCTTAAGCAGGCTCCTCATGCTTGGTACAAAGCAATTGATCTACACTTGATGAGCTTGGATTTTCCCAAAAATGATGTTGATTCAAACCTATACTTCTAGCTAATTTATGGTAACGCATTAGTCTTGGTTCTCTATGTTGATGATATTCTTATTACCAAAGAAGATCACCTCATTTTCAAATGTAAAAAGAGTTAGCTTCAGAATTTGAAATGAAGGATCTTGATCTCTTACATTACTTCCTTGGTTTAGAATTATGGCATAAACTAGATGAGATCATTCTAAGTCAAGGGAAGTATTCTATTGACATATTGAAGAGATTTGTTATGATAAATTGCAAACTGATGTCTACACTGATGGAGTAAAATTTGTTGAAGTTAAAAGAGGTTGTAGCTAGTTCAGATCTGGTGGATCCTAGCATGTATAGATAAATGATTGGTTCATTGATGTATCTAGTTAATACTAGACCAGATATTTTCTATGCAGTGAGTGTACTTAGTCAGTTCATGTTTAAACTGAGATAAATACATCTAGTTGTAGTGAAGCATATCCTAAGATACTTGTGTGGCATAGTTGAATATGGCTTGAGATATTCTTCTAGTGTAGACTTGAAACTACATGGATATATTGATTATAATTGGGTAGGATGTGTATCTGATTAGAAGAGCACCTTTGAATGTTGCTTCAATTTGGGATCTGCTATGATTTCCTGGTGCAGCAGGAAAGAGTCATCTATAGTTATGAGTACAGCAGAGGCAGAGTATATTGCATCTTGTATTGTATCTCAAAGAGTATTATGGCTTCATAAGCTCCTTTCAGGATTGTTTGAACAATCAATAGAGCCTACAATCATTCATTGTGATAACCAGAGCTGTGCAAATATTTCTATCAATCTAGTGTTTCATGATAGAACCAAGCATGTTGAGATCAAATACCATTATATCAAAGATATGGTATTGATTAAAGCTATTGCTTTGAGGTATATCAGCACTAATGAGGAGATGCTAGACATTCTCACCAAGCCTCTCTCTCCAAGTTAAATTTTGTGTACTTTTGAGATAAGATTGGTATAGTGGAGAATATAGCTTTAACAAAGAAAGAGCCTCAGTATCAGTAATCCCTTGATAATGAGTTCTTATTTGTGAGATAAGTTCAAGGTGAAATCCCTTGATAATGAGTTCTTCTTTGTGAGGTAAGTTTGAGGTGAAATCCCTTGATAACGAGTTCTTCTGTTTGAGAGAAATTCGAGTTGAAATCCCTTGATAATGAGTTCTTCTCTGTAAGAGAAGTTCAAGGTGAAATCCCTTGATTCCACACTCTAAGAGAGCCATGATGGATGTCATCCATTGTGGTTGACATCATGATGAGGTGATATGTCTTATATAGATGGAAGTATCCTCCCTAGCCGAGAGGGAGTGTTGATGTTGGAGGAGCAGCTTCGGGCTCCCATTTCCAGCCCAACGTCTTGGACTTTTGGTGGAAGCTAACAGGGAGATTGAAGTGATGTGTCTCTTTGCCAATAGGGAGATTAAAGAGATGTGTCTCTTTCCTCTCACTTGTATATATAATGATTCCTCATTGTTCACACACACACACACACACACATTCAATCACAAGTATAATTTATAAGACAGAGCAGACTTTTAAAGAGTAAATTAGATTTATCTTATTGTTTTCATTATTCATTATGTTGAAATTTTTGATCATAAATCTAACTTGGTATCAAAGCGGATTTGAAGAAGATCGTGATCAGACTTGTCATTTCAGCAATACTCTCTATTGTTCCTTATATCTCTTGTATATCCCTTTTTTAGTCAAGATGGTGAATAGTCTTAAAACTAAGGATAGACTGAAAGGAGCATCCAACTTCACATCATGGATGTTTAGATTCATGCTCACCTTGAAAGAAAATGACTTGGCTGAGTTTGTGGAAACCAATGTTCCTGAACCATTGGAAGAAGAAGAGAAGTTGCAGTGGAAAAAGAAAGACATCAAGGCAAAGAAGATATTGGTTGACTCTGTTAAAGATCATATTGTCCCAATTGTCTCCAAGTTGAAGATGACAAGGGACATGTTTAAAACCTTGGAAGAGATGTACGAAATCAACAACACTAGCTAGGCTCTTGCACTGAAGCAATAACTACATCATGTGAAAATGATGAAAGGAGAAATAGTTATTGCTTACTTTATGAATATTTCAGAATTAAGAAATCAACTCTCTACAATTGGTCATGTAGTTGATGACAAATACTTGACCGTGCTTGCTCTCAATGGCCTTCCTTCATCATGGGAATCCTACATTTAATGAATCAGTGCAAGATCGAAACTTCCCAAGTTTGATCAATTGAGGGTAGATTGCATTCAAGAAGAGTCTAGATTGGTCGCTAGAGGAATTGGTCAAAGCTCTACCAATGAAGACATTCATGTCCTTGCCTCTCAATAATTTAAGAAGAAAAGCAAGAAGGAGAAGAAAGGATTCTTCAAGAGGAACAAAGATAATGGAACTGATGGTGCTCCCACTTTCAAGAAGAAGAGGGACCTCTCCAAAATCCAATGCTTTAGGTGTGACAAGTATGGTCACATTGCCAAACATTGTCCCTCTAGGCCTAAGCAACAAGCCGCCATTACAGATGTTGATGATGCCTCTCTTCAGAAGGAAACATGTGAATATTTGTTCTATTCAGCATTCTCAGGAAATGTACCTACCAACACCAAACTTGGTTGATTGATAGTAGTGCATCTCGACACATCACTAGTTTTAAGAAGCATTTATCAAACTTCATGGAGAGAAATTCTAGTGAACAAGTTATAATTGGAGATGATGCTAGCTATTCAGTGAAAGGGATTGGAATCTCTACTCTCCACTTAAAATATGGCATTACTCTAAGGTTAAGTGATGTTCTTTATGTTCCAAGCATCAAACAAAATCTAGTTTCCATTTCAGCCTTAGAAGACAAGGGTTATCAAGTTGCCTTCTCTGAAGGAAAATTTCTTGTGTGCATTAAGAATTCCAACTTCAAAATTGCTCAAATAATTAGAGTTAGACATGAGAGCCTCTATAGGCTAATCACTTGTCCACTTCAGGCATTAGTACATGATTCCTTAAGCTTGTGTGATCTTTGGCATAGAAGATTGGCTCACCTACACTTTTGAGCTCTACCTATGATGGAGAAGATGGTCACAGGTCTTCCAAAATTCAACTAGGAGCATGAAGGTACCTGCAAAGGTTGTGATATGGGTAAGAATACTAAAAGACCATTTTATAGCAGAGAAAGTAGATCTAAATGTATTCTAGATCTCATTCATTCTAATTTATGTGGTCCAATATCCGTTGCTTGGTTGCTTGTATTACATTATTTTTATTGATGACCACTCTAGAAAGACTTGGATTTATTTCTTGAAATCTAAAGAATCTAAAGAAGTAATTAAGAGGTTCAAAGAGTTTAAAGCTTAGGTAGAGAAATTATCTAGGAAGAGGATCAAAGTTCTAAGATCCGACAATGGAGGGGAGTACACCTCTGATGAATTCCATAACTTTTGCATTAAAATGGGGATTAAGAGGGAGTTATGTGTTCCTTGCAACCCTCAATAGAATGTTGTTGCAGAAAGGAAGAATAGATCTATTATAGAAACTACCAAAGCTATGATTCATGACCAAGATCTGCAAATCTTCCTTTGGGCTGAAGCATCTAAGATAGATATTTATGTTCAGAATAGAAGCCCTCACCACATTTTAGAGAACATGACTCTTGAAGAAGCATTCAAAGGGGTGAATCTGGAAGTA